>DWPT01001702.1:0-17904 GCA_018251895.1 Agathymus mariae mariae
CAGAAGAAACATTTTTAAATAACTGTTTAAAAACGGAAAATAAATTAGTACCGAAACGACATTTCTTAAGTAAAAGGATCTAATGAGTAAATTTCGCTAAATTTTATCGGTAAATTCAACTATAATCAACATGGAATTGTACAGTTTTCGATTTAATTGTAAAATTGCGGGATTTTTTACTTATAATGACTAAAATTTGTTTGTTAGAAACCCTTTTTTCAAAATTTTCCATTAAGTTTCTATTAGGGCTACCGTATTAACGTTGTATATGGAGATGTTTACAGACGAAACTTGCCCAAAGTGAATCTAGCATTGCGTTTATTTAAGGAAAACAAAATAATTGATCTCATTATACTGATTAAGTCACGTATTTCGATGCTAATGCAAAGCTTTTTGATAGCTTTTATGTGTACCAAAAATAAATTGGCGACATTTCACAAATACATTTTGTACACAAAATTCCCTTTTACGTGCAGACGTGCGTACGTAACTTATGTACTTATGTAGTACGTAAGTCATGCTTGATATACGTAAATTAGCTGTACCTAATTTAAGAGTAAACCATTTCATGTTTGTAATTGACTTGGTTTCTTTAGGAAAATTCATATCATTACGTGGAACTTTTTAATAAAAAAAAAGAAGTTAATGCCTGACAGCAATCCCACCTGATGGTTAGCGGCGATGAAGCCTATGACGTTGAACACATCAACTTACAAAAGCCTATTCTTTCTCCTCTTGAAGACTTCCACATCATATGTAACACTGACGCGGGCAAGATGTTCCAGTCCTTTACAGTGCGCATGACGAATGACGAGTCGTCTACACATACGAGATGTTCTCGACATCAGGATGGATTATCACTGTACGACGGGTTGTTCGATGGAAGACCGGCAATGGAGGAACCGTTTCGTACAATTCCTGCGCATACTCCAAAATGTGCCCTACGAAGGACTGAAAGGCTACAACCTAAAATACTTTTAGCAGTGAATCTAACTGGTTGATATGGAGAGGTTTTCCTATCTCAAATGTTTGTCTTCCTCACATAAAACTTCATTGTCAAGCTCGTTACGAGGTACTGTAAAAGTACCCTCAATTAGACTTTTAATTGAGTCACGTCAGATTGTAGACACCGCAAGATATCTTCGCGAAATCATACATGGTGTCCGACGGATCCCAAGTTGCGGTCACCTGGATCTATTTGCAGAACGTCGATAGCCGCTACCTCAGCTGCTTCTTAACAACAATACTGATGTTTTCGGAAGGTCTCTTTACAAATTATGGTTTGGGAAAACATGTCTAGGAAAATTCTTTATATGTATACATATATAAGATATTGTGCTGTAGCTAACAGAGACTTTTCTCCTGATCCATTTCACAACAAGCTATCAGTTGTGCCGTTATAAGCCTTGTATGCATAATAGATCAAGTACCACGGAACACCAAAATCTGTAAGTGAAATTTCTCTGACCATATCGAGGAAGAACTCCTTCAAGACTGGATTGCGGCAGATGGTGTACGAGCGAACTGGTTGCCGGCTACTTTTTGGAATGTTTATAAGATAATTATCTGTCTAATAATGTTGATTGCGAAGTTTATCCCATATCAGTATTTTTTAGAGCCTAATTGGGCATCATTAAAAGCGCACCCCTTATCCTTCACACAAGGGGTGGAGATAAACGATAGGATCAATCTTTTGATGTTCATACAACGCTAATGGTCATGAAAATATTTCAAATTAAGTTGAGAAGTTAATGATTTTTTGCTATGTAAATATACGAGAAATGAACAGACCTTGACAGTCACAGCCACCCATGGACCAGGTAGCACCGAAGACATAACGATCGTTAACGGCCACGAAGAAAGCGGAATTTATTAGGCTTATTATTATTATTTTTATTAGGCTATAACCAATGTAAAATTGGTCGATAAAGTCATCTTTACAATCTTTCTTTCCTACTTTCTCATTTGCTGGCCGATAGCATGTTAGTGATGCTTTGGTCTCGCTGATGTCCATGGGCGACGGTGACCACTTACCATCAGGTGACTGGCCCGCTCGTTCGTCGGCTATTAATAAAAAAAACAATCTTACAAAAAAAAAAGTTTGACCTGTTAAATGTTGATTTCATATAAAAATAATGTTAAAAGCAAGAGTGCATCTCAATAAAGCTGGATTTGTCGTAGGCAGTGACAAAAAACTTGAAGAACAAGATTTGAAATAGGTAACTGTAAGAACGAGAACAAACGTTTGTGTGTCATAAATGTCCGCCCCGGTCGGGAATCGAACCCGAAACTGAAGATTGGTCAAGTAGAGTCGCTACCAACTAGACTACGTGGTCATTAAAATTTCTATTAATACACCATCTATCATGGTTACTTAATAAAAAAAATATTGAACCTATTTCGTTTCCGTAGAAATGTTCGTCATCTTCTATAAAAAGTTAGCCTTTTTCTTGGTTTTTTTATCGTGTTGTAACCTTTTTATGATTAGTGAAACAAGGGTAATACTTGATTTGGAATTTAATGTACCTGTAAATACCTAGTACTAAATACTCATTTAATTATTACCCATGTCAATTGTTGGATAAACTACCTTCTAATGTGGACTGTTGACTTGATATTTTGCAAAATTCTGTTAAGAAATCATAAATTATATTATATTTTTAATTTAGCCTTAAGATTGACTGGCGAAAAATACAAATAATAATAACAATAAGTTCTCCTTGATTCCATTGATTTTGGTTCATTAGAAAAAAAAGTCCTGCCTCAGTTTCCCCTTTCTTGGTACAAACATGGATACTAATTTCGCTAAAGGCGGTTGTTATTCGGTCAGATAATTCACTGAAGCCCGTCGTCTGATGTGAGTGACTGAATGTTTTCTCATTTTCAGAAATGTAATTCACTACAACACGGGACTTACAAATTCATCCCTTAATCTGTTGAACTAATCAAATCAATGCAATAAACCTACTTATGAAGCTTAAAAACTCGAACAGAAGTTCTCAATACAATCTAAATTCTCCAAAATTACACATAATCTGCCAATACAGACGCATTATGCTTGTTATTTTCAACAAATACGGCACAATCTGGTAGTATCGATAATTACCGAAATATGTCGATAATTCGCGATAACTCGGTCAGCGTCTTGATAAGATCACCTGTCAAGATGTCGATAAAAACTCGATTGATCGATTTTGTAATTAGGAATTAGTCGTTATATGCTTCTACCCAGGATTTGTGTGCGTGGCTAGAAGATAGAACCAGGTAGAACTGCGTGATGATTACAAAATGATGACCATTTCTGCCCTCACCTTAATTTGCACTGCCATCAATTTCATATTTTTACGCATCTTACGTTGATAAAACGAGATTTTTATGCATTAATCTAGGACAAATCAAAGCAACAGTGTATGTTTCAATTTAAAAAAAAAAAATTTATGATTTGCAGCTGCATTTACGATTGATAGGTTACAGATATTATCTTTACGATTAATAGGTATTTCAGTCGTCGATACAATTTATTATATAAGAACAGTGTACAGGCTGTTTCGTATTTGTATCGTGCTCTGCCTTTGGTGTTACCAGATTGATTGACAGTTATATATATTATTTTGATCACTCTATATTCTATCAGCGCCACGTAGCGGGATAGAAGAGGAGTTATATTCATTTATAACGTTAGATTTATCTCCATGACATACTTAATGTGAGTCCCCTATCCATTATACTAGATACTATTGTATGGTAACAGCTAAAATAGTGGGACTATAGTGAAGACAACATATAGTTATTAAAGCCAATCCATATGATATATTTATGTATAAAAATAATATTAAATTATATGAAAATCAAACAATAGTTGATAAAGTTTTTGTCAGTTTATCTGTGCGTTGGTCGCGCTAATCTCAGAAACGGCTTAACCGACTTTGTTCTGGTTTCCACAAATGTATTGCAGTAAGCATCACTTAATACTTAAAGTTTGTTTCATAGTAATACGTCCATAAATAAAAAGTCATAAATTAATTTAAAACAATGTAGGTACTATATCTTAGCGTAAGGCGTAGTTTCTCCGAAGCGAAGCGTTTCTTTAAATAGTATCTGAGAAGTTTATAACTCAGCTAAGAGTGGCGAGTAACAGTGCAGTTAATTTTTTAACAGTGGCAAAAGCTAAAAGTATTATATATATCATATTTTTTATACAGCGCTCCTATGTAGATAAAAAATATTTTCAGACCTTTGGGTCATACAGAGGAGATGTATCTCCATCCACTGCAAACCCGGTGTTAATTAATACCCCATTTAATTACTTCACATCCTACCGATTGACGGAAAGATAAAACTCAGGTTAGCTACCTAATAGAAGGGTTTTTTAATGCTTGACAGACAGTTTAATTGTATTTAACGTAATGAATAATAATAATTTTATATAACTAATAATAAAAATGATTAGAAAACAAAAAAAAATACCAGTAAATAATTAGTATTGATATAGAAATTAGATATAAACACGTGTTGTATCTTATCTGTGGATGTACCATTGCAACACTTGTGCTTGTATATGACGCTCTAGGATAACGTATGGGCATGGAGAAGAGATTATGATACATATATATATATATATATATATATATATATGCGATCTGATTCATTTTTTTGTCACCCGGGAATCATACCTTGGATTTTATTTTCTACATGCAACAGAACTACCAGGTTTGTCAAGTTTTATTACGATGTTTCCGTAGGACAGGAAATTTAATTTCCACGAGCACGACTCGTAAGATCGGAAAATCAGACTATGTTTTAAATCGATTTTTAACATGATATTTGATAACTTTTATCATGACTAAATACATATATTGTAATATTAATCATATTAATGTTATAAATGCGAAAACAACTATCTGCTAGTTACGCCTTAAAAGCTAAACCGCTAAGTCGATATTTGATTTGATTGTGATGAAATTTGATGTATAGATATATTGAGGCCTGGGGAAGAACAGAGGCTAAATTTAGTCCAAAAATTCTTTTAGTTTTTATTTTATTTATTTATTTATTTTAGATTTATAATAAAGCCGTTAATGAGCAAATGCCTTGCGTTGGCTAAACATGGAGAGATACTTAAAAATCAATCAATCTGAATCTACTCGGACAAAGCCCAGGGTAGCTACAAGCTTTATCTATAAATGTATAACTAACTTTTTATATTGTAGAAATACTATGGGATGTACATTTACGACGCCACTTCTCGCTAAAAAGAAACACAAACGTTACATTGAAACTCTTCACTCTTGAATCGCAAAGATCTCGATAAAAATACATTTAAATTTACTAATAATCTTTTATATCGATAAATTAAATAGACATAAATTGTGAACAAAATTGCACCATTAATTAATTCGTCGGTAGTTGGTTTTTACGCCCTTTCCGCGCCGATAAACAAACCCTATCGTAACTATCGAATGAGCAGCTGATTAGGTGTTAGTGACTTCCGTGTCCTACGATAAACACTCATTTTACAAATGAAACAGTACAAAATAGTAAATTGCAAATACATTTTAAAACTTGATAGATAACAGACTTAGTACGAATCCAATAGTTTGGTGCGATTAAAAAATTGATTGTTACTCATTTTTTTAAATAAAATAAGTTAATGCTTGTGAACATTGTTAGATGCTTGACTGAAATTGAAGATAAATATCGTAAAGAAACTATGAACAAGAAGCTATGTGAGTGGTGCTAACGTGTACTTGGGTAGCGTGATGCCTTTGGTGGGTTGATTAACGTGCGTAAGTCCTGGACGTTGTGAATCTGCCTGCCGAGTGGGTTTAAATGTCTACTCCGGCAGACATGTATTTGACAAATAAAAGTATGTTCTCGGGTCATGAGTGTTTTTGGAAGTCCATGCCACCCACAACATATGGATTTTTAGAGCGGGGGTGTGTGTGTGTGTCAACGGTTATATTATGTCTTTACTTAACTCTTCTTATTGTAAGAGGAGACAAGCCCAGCAGTGGGCCAATTTCAGTTTGTAATGATAAACGATAATTATGATATTTGTGATGAAACTACGAATCATCTGTGTAATATGAGTGTAAAGTGGAAAGAAGTTAGGTACCTACGTCATAATTAGTGATTGTTACCATTAGAAATCGAAGTCGTATAAATTTTTTTTATGTTACCAACTTGCAAACGAGCTTTTACGAGCCACAAAATGGTCAGTGGTCACCGCCGTCTGCGGTCGTGTATCGTCAGAGGCGTCACCGATGCGATGCCGGCCAAAGGAAGCGAAATCTTTTTCTTTGACTCTGTAACCTAGCAATCGAAACATGTTAAAAACATCGCAGTTGATTATAGAAGGAGAATGGTAACTAATCAGAAAAGTAAATAATCTTAGCACCGTGTAGGACAGCCCGCCAACTCCTACTGGAGACTGACGCATCGCCGGCGCCGGCCGGCGGTCCTGAGGTAGAGCGTAGAAGCTGTCACTCTAGGCGCCAGGTGGCACGGAGCTCCAAAAAACCAAATGCAAAAATCTATTTTTTTATGACGGCTTTTATATATCGATAGGAAATTTATGAATGTTAAAGACTCAGGAGTATAATATTTAGGTCTATTGAATTAAGGTTAATTTCAATAAGTTAGTATTGATGTTTGCAAGGATACCTCATTTTTACAAATTTGCTCATTATTTTTATTTAATATAATTCTAAATACAATGTGACGTGAAAACTCCATCGAAGCCCGCTGACACGGCTGGACGGTTAGAACCGACGTTGTCTGAAGCCATTTTCTCATCCGTTGTTGGCTTAGTCTCGATGATATGTTAAGTTTGTTACAAGTCAAATGTAGTATTACAATTGTATAAAACTGTTATTATAGTTCCACAAATCCACATTTAATTGTACGTAGATAAAACAATGTTTCCGAACGTTCACCACTGATTACTTCAGTAAGAGATATTTTCAACGATTGTACTTTTGTCGCCCGTAGAGATTAGTATAGATAAGATTAAGCAATGAATACTGTACATACCTACTTACACACCCGCACACATACACTATACTACATTTTAGTCTAAAAAAATCTTCCAAATGTTGCCACAGATTAGTTAGTAGTAGATATTTGCAACTATAATATTTTGATATGCTAATCAATATAAAAACCAGTTCCAAAAAGAATACACGCACTTCAGACGGACTTAGTGGGGAGCATTCAATGTTTTTGATAAAGATTTTAAATTATATCAAAAAGAAAAAGTTGTATTTTGGATGACCGTATTAGTGATGGTCGTGTAGTGATCGTCTATTTTATAATGGTACTGACGACCTGATCTGCTCAGCGAAGGGTTCCATGTTCAGGCCGGCGCGGCGACGCGTACATTGCTCTCTGTCTATTTATTATCTACTGGTAACCATCCTCTGTGACGCTTCGGGAACCTTAATCCTAACCTTTAAAAAAATCGTTTTTATCAGGCGGTGTACAAAAATTTCATGTTTATCCCGTACTCGGATATGATCCTCATGCGTCACTGCATATATTTAATGAAATTATCGCGTTCAAACAGGGACTTTGATGTATTATCATTGCGCAGAAACTACTCATTTACGGCATTGAGCCGCTCTAGATAACGCCAAGTTCGACCAAACGACATTAATTTTTAGCTATCGGTCACGCAGTAGTGTCAAATCATTTTCTAACTAGTCGCTGTTCGTTTGTTTATTTACCATTCCACTGTTGAGGCTACCATCCGCCGCTGCCGCGTACCACGGAAGCACAAAGGACGATGACTCGGCGCTTCTAGGCGCGTCCAATTATAAAATCGTGAATGCAAGCTTAAAAACCAGTTAGCTACAGTTGCTGCTCGGTTAAGTCACTGGTTTTTCAAATAATGCCTAAGAAGTTTCATGTTCGTTCTCGATGTTTTTGTTATTGCTATGAAAAATAGTAGATATTTTGAGAAGTGAAAAAAATTACCGACATTGTCTTCAACTATTTTTTAATGAATAGCTGCTCTGACTTCTTCACACCTATCTCACTGTCACTAATATGTCATAGTTTGTAACACTCACTAAAGCCTTCTTCAGTCCGTTCCACAAACAATCTCATGTTATTTATGTAGGTTTTAGGGTTCCATGTTTTTCGATATACAAACGGAATAATTTGTGTGGCTGTTAGTTTGATTGTCGCACTCGACTTTTTCCTAACAAAATGGAAAAAGTTGATATTTAGGTAGTACACATACACTCGAAGAGTTAGGCAACCCACAAACCGTGAGTAGGTAATACCAACAATATACCTACTAGGTATATTTTTAATTATGAAATTACGATTTTGTAGGTTAACTTCTCGAGTTGAATTAACTTTTGGAAGGAAATTCCGAAGGTAATTATTACATAGTAAATAAATCTTTAAAAGGAACACAAATATACATACATTTTACAGTTTTAAAATGCATAGTTTAAAATTGACCAACTCCCTCCCACTAGCTTAATCTAGAATACTACTACCTACTCACCCTAAAATGTTTAAAACATACGAATTGTCTTCGCCCATATGCGAATTCTCCCATTTGGAGAAGATACGAAAAATATTTCTGGATACATTTACAATGCGGAACTGTATCGAAAATATCCGTAATTCTATATTAAAAATACTATAATGTTGATTATTATATACACTTTATTACTTGTTTGGGACAGTAATGATGTGGCAAATGTAAATAATAACTGTGCAATATATTTTGAAAACTATTCTGGGAACAACACAACAACATATCCGCATTGCATGATTTATAGGTCACCCTGGAAACAGACCCTCTTGGATTTGGTAATAACGTGCTGACCAGCGCCCTAATTCGCCTTTAATTCTAAATTTGTAGTGACATTTTGTTGCATACAATATAATGTTAGCACATTATTGTTATTTATTAGACATAATACGCTTTTCATCGCTACAGATATCATTAAATAAAATATTTTTTTTTTTTTTTTTTTCTCGTGCACACTTAGGTACATACTATTGCACAGTAAAATTAATAGTAAACAATATTACCTACCAACGATATTAAAGTTAATATTTCTAAAATCGAGTCAGGTGATATGTAGCGATGAATTATATATGACAAGCAATTCAATAATAAGTTAGACATTTCAAGTTACACACAACAATGCAATCGGACTGCGACATGCACGTTTTATTATTAAAAATGTATTTGTTAGGTGATGTTACATCGTTATTATTAATGGTGTATTAGACAGCATATTTTTTAGTCATACTGTCCAAGTCGGCGCAGTACACACCAAAGGCACCATACATGGACGTTGGAGGGGACGCGGACGCGAGTCGTTCCTCGTGGATACGCTGCTCAGCTCCATCATATGTGCAGTGGATTTCATTTATTACGACCTTGTCTATAGCGACGTATGAATGTAGCTAAACTGTGTGTGCCTGTATATCTTTACCTACGCCTGTTACGACTCGCGGATATAACGACGAAACTACGCGGTCCCTTCAATGTCGTTATATACGAAATACACTGTATTAATCATACTAGATTTGTAGATTGTTTGATGCGTTGTTTGGTGAATAGAATCATAAATGGATCTGTGCTCCAAGAACCAGGTTGAGTTAGCTCTAGTTGTGCAATTACGTTGTGAGTGCAGGCTACCCAGAACTTGGATTCATGGTTAGTTATATATACGTACATCGTATGGCTAATTTTATAATTGTTTTTATGTTTAATCCTAACATCTAAATCTTTTTAGTGAATCATTGTTTCTATTAATAAGAACTACATAAAATTTCGTGCAGCAAATTTGAGATTCATTATAATATACTACGAAGTGATTTCGAGTTAGCTAAATATATTTTAATTTAGCCTTTAAGCTGTTGGGTTGTATTGGGGAAATACCTATGCTTTAAAGCCTTCTTTAGTAAGTATTAGTAGTTGTGCGGAGCATAATAAATGTATATTTAATTGTAAATTAATAAATATACTATACATGTCGTGAGTTTCGACTATATGATAACAGATGGCACTACCGTATTCTGAATCGCGCTTTAAAGTTTTGACGACCCCGTAGCCCGGTTGGTAATCGAGCGAGGCATCCCGAGTTTGTTTTCGGGTCATGGGTTTTTGTAATGTCATATTTGTGTATGTCCACGCCACCCGCAACACAGGGAATCCTAGTGCCTCTGTGAATGTGTAAACGTTTTTTTTTACATTGCTTAAACATGTATCATACACGTTCTAAACATAGAACCGGCAGAGCACAGCCGCTCTCTGAGCACGATCACTTACCTGCAATAGATCTCCATTTGCTAAAAAGGTATACGTGATTTACAAAAATGTCCGCAATGATCCATGCCTATCAAAATGCATGTCGGCAACTGAAAATATTTTCGCAGAAGCCGCCAAACCACTTTAATTACTGTTATTATCCCAAATAGACGTGGGGATGTGAGTTTTTGTACGCAGGGCGTCAGGGGGCGTCGCGGCCCCCCGGGGCCAATGAAAAGGGCGTACCACTATTTACCTACTGTTGTCATGAACGCTTTTCAATACAATATACACAGGTTTATGCGACGAACATCTGCCTTTGGACAAAAAATCATTAAAGGGGTGCTTTATGGTTTATGGATATGGAACTAAGAACTCTATGGGCAACGGTTTCAGTTAACGTACTGATTAATACATATATATATCTATTCGTAGTAATAGTAAGTCGTAAAAAACATGGTTTTCTACCGCCTATGTCTATTTATGCTACATTATTTACTATAAGATACCTTTCATAATTAATTCCATCAGTAAAAATTATAATAGCAGCAATTCGTTTTGACCTAACCTACAAACGATATATCTAAAAAGAACGTATCTATTTGTTAATTCCATGCCAATTATAAAGCCAATCCAATGGTAAGAAGTTCTCAAGCTGACATCACATAATGGCTGCGAAAAACAAGGACGGAAGCGATACCAGCGATACTGCTTGTTTCACGGCGGATATGTTGTATAACAAAACATAGATTAGGACATACGTCATTTCCTAATACCGGATGCAACTGGTACTGTGGCCGACCACACAGGCAGCCAACTGTACAGCGCAAACTGATTTTTTTTTTTATGTCTATGTGTAGGTGCAATCTACCGTTTGGTTTTAATCTTATGCTGAAACTAGCATAACTAATATCGCAGGAAACTTGAACACAAAATTTGAGACTCAAATAAATAGCTCGTACATAAATGTTTAACGGGAATAAAACCAGGTAATCGTTCACGAGCAGCATTGCTTAAAGGTTGTTTAAAACAAATATTTATCTGTGACTTAAAACTCGTACGGGAATTGAAACAGAGCCCCTTTAAGTGGATGCTGACCTTAAGAATTTCTTGAAGCATTCCAAATAAGTATATTTAACCAAATGACAGACCAGTAGTTCAATCGTGACCAGTCTATTTATGTATACGGCCTTGACTTTAGCTAACAGTTCAATACTGAATAGTATTACTAGGTATCAAACTTAAAATATCAATGAATATCACGCGGATTAGATATTTCATAAGATAATCTACGTACCTATCGGTATTTAGAGTTTTTAAAAGCAAGACACAAAACCTTTGCCAGTTATTTTCCCTCTTTCATTGTCGTCATTACACTTCTGGTACTAGCACCTCGAGCACTTGGCACTTTTTAGAAAACACTTTAAAGAAATCTATTCACTTCAAATTTAACAACAAAAATTAAAAGCAAGCAGGAGTTTGTATTCTAATGGTGTGCTTCCACAGCTGCCGCACTTCTGCTCACTTAAAGTATACTATACGAGTAGCTTTCAATCTAACTTCTCATCGGCCCACCACCATCTGAAGACTGCGCGGCCGCACTAGCTCTAACTGACGGAGACACTTACTGGTTGTCCGTCTATCTAATGTTTTACTCAAGATGTTGGAGGTTGCGACGACATTGATGTGGATGGTATTTTTTTTATTAGAACAGCCGATAAACGAGCCGACGAGCCATCTGATGGTAATTGGTCACCGACGCCCATGAACATTAGCAAGACCAGAGGTATCACTGATGCGTTGTCGGCAAAGAAAGAAGAGGCAGAAATAATGAAAGTACTGGCTTTCAAGCACCCAATCGGAACATGACGAGTCGTTTGACGGTTGACTCAAGCAGGAGTCAGCTAGCTACCTAGCCAGACAGGTTTCACGAAAAAATAATAGTAATAATATTAATGACTTAATAATAATATTAATAATATAATCCTTACGGGAAACCCTACCACCTAGTAGGCTGGCTTCTGTGGCCTCTTACGACACCCTGTTCTGCTAGCGTGGGATTGGGGGGAGTATTCTAGGCCGTTGTAATACGGTCAAAATGTTCTTCTCAAATTCATTTTTCAATCGTCATTAGTAAAAAAACAGATACCCTTTCAAATGTACGATTATTAAAATTAATTCATTTTTAGTCATAATTAAAATGAATAAAGTTAGTAAAGAATATATGCCCTTTTAAATGTAGAATTATTAATATGAATATTTTTTTTGTCAAAGTTAAAATTCACTTTGCTAAAGTATAATACTGTTAAATCAAAACATGTTCATTGATGTTTTACATTAAACAACTGGTTTTCTTGATACTCTCGAGTCTGTAAATTTTTATATATTCAATATTGTTATGTCATGATTGTATTTGTAACACGTAGCTGTCTGTCCAGAATGAAACAAAAGTAAGTCCCTATGCACCAATATATAGTGTCAATTATTTTACCGGTACCCATTTGGTGGCCGTTCTAGTTATTCGTCTGGCGGAACGTAGATTAGTGTGTGTGTGTTATACGATTAGTAATATATTTTAAAAATAAATCAACAAAGAATATCTTTGGCTCGTATCGTAAGATTCATGTAGGAAAATAAATGTATCTATATTCATATGTATATACATATATTTTAGTTTCGTGAAATTTCAGAATAATACAGAAATTTGCTGCGATGGTAATTGGCGGACTGTAGATATTAGAGACTAAAATATTTGTCCTTTAAAATTATTTTAATGTACCGCCCACACACAGTTTGTAGGTAGTTTAATGCATTAAAGTACTGGCGTCGATTAAATTATAAAAAAATATAATCCTTCCAGTATGTTTATGGCAACACAATCGTACATTCTGTTTTGTTGGTATCACGTTTCGTTCGTTGATGAATGAATGCAAAATGGAACGATAAATTAAACTCAATCATTGTGACTCTTTTCGTAAAAGTCACGTAGAGGATACGTTTAATTGGATTGGAATGTTGTCAAATGCTTTCTAGTATTATGCATTAAATTCGTTAATGAAATACTGTGTCTCAGAACCTTGATGTAAATATTGTCTTATTCTTGTAGTATATATCCTAATTCTTATAACTGTAAATATGACAAATCAACAAAGACTTGTACCTACTTAGCAACCCTTATAGTTCTGGAAATCCTAAATCTAACACGGCCGATTCATACCTACTGGATATGTAATGGGTTCGGATTTGATATTCAGTAGAAAATCACTTCGCATTATTTATAGGCTCCGATACCAAACTACAAACTTAATAAAATACCTGTACGTTGGTAACACTTTAAACGTACGCGTAGCTCACTCAGATATGTACGTCTCACTCGCTCTTAAGTCCTATTTATATGCACGCTGATATCTCTTTCAGTGACTTATCGTTCTGGAACCATTTCTACTTGAGTAAAATTTATTGAAGTAAGTACATATTTTTGTACTGTTAGTAAACGCAGATAATGTTTTTATTTACATTTTCTTTTCAACAATGTAATTACGTTTTTGTAGATATGTTCTCAAATATATTCTTAAAGATTGATGTTGTTTGGTAGGTATTCATACATTCACCATGGAACTCCTTCTTATGATAAATTTCTACTTATAACACCTGTAAAAAATATGTCTGTTACGTACTTACTCACTTTTTTTTAATTATAGTTATAATTGAAATCGTTGCCCACGCATTAAAAATATATATTCTTATTTTGAATAAAGTAACAAAAGAGATTAGTTTTTTAATAATTTTTATGTACAAAATTCTTAGTTACTATCTTCGACGTTACAAGATTATATCGTATATGAAAATTTCTGTCTTTATCAGCAATTGTTATTGTTGTATAAGTTGTTGTTTAAAAAAAAACTTCTCGAAACAGTTACTTAGCGGGAAAATATGCGCCCATTCTCCTCATTCGAAACGTTCTCGTACGCACTCACCTCTATACATGTTTACATTTGTTAATAAGGCGGGAGGATTTAGACCACGCCTTCCCTCCCTCGCTTGCCGTCCCTTACAAACTCGCGCTTTGAACCGTCTTTCTCTCTCGCACTTGAACTATCGATTTTCTTTTCACGACTGGCGTGTTTACTCGGTCGAATTCCATAACCGCAGCGTTCACAGGCTCCCTATAAGTATTAGGTCGACTTCACGCGGTCGGTTAATACATAATTGCACTCAAATTTCCGTTGGCAGCACTGAACTTGTGCCGTAGGTATTTTTTGGCGCGCTCATGTTCAGTTCATATTGGAGTACAGATAATAAATGACCATTCTCTATAGACCACGGCACGCGCTCAATGTCTGTAGATTAAAAAGATTTATTGGTTTTTGAGATTTATTTCTGTTAAAAGGCTCTATCTATTTATTCAATTCGTAGATAGTAATCTCATAATTAATGTAGAATTTGAATGTAATAATTAAATTTACGTTTCTTAATATATAACATTAATCTTCCCGGTGTACCAATCAGTTTAATTTTGGACTGAAACAGAAATTTTAGTATTTCGGTAAATTTGTTATGGGTAAATATTACAACATACCTATTATGAATATTATAGATGATACCTACCTACATGTTAGATATTCGTCAAAGTTGACACATCTTGATTTTTGAAGTTATGATATACTGCCTATCTAATGATACAATAATTTAGGAACCCCATTAACAAATCCAGCTAACAAATTCCTAGTACCATTCTCAGCTATGCTTTACGTAAAATATTTATGGTTTAATTTCATATTTCATTACTTACTGACCTCTTGAATAACATCGCTATATATTGCTAAGTAAGTACCTACCTAATTAGGTACCTACCTGGGTAGTCTGAATGTATTTATACACATTTATAATAATAATAAACACTAATGGTAGCGTTCTCAAACTACTATTATTAAGTTACTTATAATATATATATTATATATACTTATATCAAACTTATAACAAAACCGCCGTCGTAAAATATCTGATTACTGATATTTCGCCTTTTACAGAATACAAAATATTTTTTCTTTTCTAACGAGGGTAGACGATTTTTTTTTTCTTTACATATCTTTTACAATTTACGAGTCAATGTTCAAAAACGGTTTAAGTCTATCTAGGTATTAAAAAAACTTTTTTGTTCGACATTTATGTATATTTCAGTAGGTACTAAAATATGCTATTAGAGCCAATTGCTATAGCAGGAGTGACTCGTCGTAATTTAACTAACAGAACATTATTGTCGTACCTATAATTAGTAAATGTGACGTACAACACCCTAAGTGACCGTAAACTAGACAGTCCTGCAAGATATCAGTCACAGATGCGTTATCTGACGTAGGACAAACATGTGAGTCACCATAAATATTATAGAAAAGAGTAAATCTCACACTAATAACCTCAAAAGCATCAATAACTATAAATCAATGCCCTCACTGCAATTGTAATCTCAATTGCAATTCAATTTCGGTTCCACAGAGTAATCATGCATCAACATCTAATCGCCGTCCCCCGTTACATTGATTCAAAACGGCTTCGTATTCACGAAATCGTATCAATTAATATCGCATTCCTCGGGTTCGATTCCTTGGTCGCCTGTCGTGGTACAATGATCACGTGTCACGCCATTGTTGCTGGAAATTAATGTTGCAAATTGATACCGGGCGTTCGTGCGGGGACGTTGGCTGAGATCTCTTGGATTATGCAGTCGATCTACAGTAGACCTACAGTAGACTTGCAATGGACTCATGTTTTGTGTATGTGATATAAAAATACAATTATAATACATTCATTTAAAAAACATGTTGTATATTCCGGTAACATCGGAATGATTGTTCAAAAAGTCATGAAATAATTACGATTGTATTTTTATCTATTAAAGAGTTATGAATAGTAAAATGTGTTCCGTTTTACATTGAAGTATTTAATAGTATGTGTAATAGATTTCAAGCTTCTAACAAACACCTTAATTAATTATTCATAATTACTTTAACACCCAATATAACTCTTTCAGGGGTCGATTTTTAATAGGTTACGGTACGCTTACTGCTGACCTATGTTGTACATAAGCGACTGGTGCAAAATGTCATCCATCTGGACTCATTGGTTTAGGCTGCGTCTTGGTGGTAAATCATTGTTCGAGATATAGTATTTTTAAAGTAATTTATCATTTGACTCGATTACCTCCTTAACTTTTCACTACAATGTTGGTGGAGTCTGCATAGAAAAGTTAGCCCTCTCATGCGTTTTACAAAGCTGACCTCAAATATAACATAAGCTATTAGGCTATTAATATATGCATGAAGTTAATTTGTCCACTTTAGGGGCGCGATTAGGTTCAATGGGATATTTATCCACTAAAAATCATCTCGGCAGTCATCTTTGCATCTATGTCACTGTAATCTCGTTTAGATGCGTAAATTACAAAGTAGGTACATTATTTTTGTATTTATTTAATAAAAGACATAAAATTCTCGGATTATAATTAAATGAATAAATTTTCCTTATTTCTATGTGAAGTCGTCAGACCTGAAGATCCATTGACGTCTAACGTACCTACCTATATTTGTTACTTCCACGTAGTCAAACTGTCGATTTTAAGCTCTACAGATTTTAGTCATACATACAATAATTTATTAACGACACGCCAGTATTCGTTTTGTTCTTATACATAAAAGGGATGATATTCCAAGAACAGCAATCTTGAGCTCTTGACTAGCCACCTTACTGGAAACTGTCTTGCGTGTTCGCACAAATGCTTAAATGATTATCCCGTACTCAAATTACTTAATGATCGGTAAACAATTTTATGCTATGTTAAGCCCTTAACAAACACACAATTTAATTTGTAATCCGGGATCAAAACACGACATTACCTAAGCTAAAACATGCTTAACCGGTGGTGAGGCAAGTTAAATATTCTGAAATAAGATATGACTCACTGGTAACGGGACAGTTGCTTTCAGTGGAAGCTTGAATAGGTTTTTAAATAACTGATCAGAAAGGGATAGATAGAAAATATTATTTGTTTAACTGCAACAAGAGTTACAATAATATATTTTGGTAAACCAATTTCCGAAGCTAATGTACCTTATAATGTAAGTATACATATGTATTATTTTGGTAAATATCAATCGTTTCAACTCACCCCATGCAAATTTCCAACGTTTTTCTACTGAGACAATGTTAATGGCGTAATGAATGACGTAGAGAAAAATTAAAAGTTTTATGAGTGGTTTGATAAATTTCAGATAGCTTTTATTGATAAAGACTCTAATTTAACCAATCAAAAAAAAATCTGTACTTTGTCGGTTATTACATAAGGAAAAATTTTAGCTACAAAGTTTTTTTTTTTTACAATAAAATTAACCTTCATCAATAAAAACCAAGTAAATGTAATAGATAAGCGTTAGTCGCCATAAAATCTTACCGATGCGTGTAGCGATGCCATGAGTGTATCAGTACCGACTCACAGATAGTCAACGGTTGGGCTGTTTAAGTGATTTCAGCTTACTAAAGTGAACCGATCGAGAAGCGTAGGTTAGAACGCATTGGCGAAGCGAGTATTCGAATATGGCACAGTCAGCCACACGTACCACACTTCTACC
>DWPT01001703.1:0-17902 GCA_018251895.1 Agathymus mariae mariae
TCGCTGACGTAGACCCCTTGCAGGTTGTCATAGACCCCTAGGGGTCGATATAGACCACTTTGGGAATCACTGGATTACACAATTGATGTTATAGTGTGTGCGCATCTCAACTACGTAACAGAAAATCGTAATATGAGGATGAAAGTGAGTCTGTGAGATCTTTGAGAGTTTAAAAACAGTTTTATTGAATACACTTGAATGCAGTATGATATCACTTTACTGAGAGAAAGACGAACGCTCAAATATCCTGTAACTCGCAAAGGGAACTTCCAACTAAAATAAACTTATCTAAGTGAATTCTTCATTCTTTTCTATAGCAAAAATCGCATTGCTTTTAAATAACGAGCTTCTCTAGATAACCCACATAATCATTTTAAAATAATCAGACAAAGATATAGGTGTTAGGTACAAACCTTGAACCACGCAATGGTAAATGGAGAATTCAAAGCCTAACCAGGTAAACTTTATGAGGGTTCGCAGTAGAAAATTCAGCACCAGTCAGAATGCACTGAAAGCAGATGGTTGATTTTAAGCGATGGTAGATGTACATTGATTTACTCTGAAGGCTGTAATTTAATCTAAACTGCTAACACATCATCTTCATCTGACCGCACTGCGTAAATAGCAGAAAAATAAATAGACGGTCCATTTGAAGGTGAGTCGTTTCCGGCACCAATAGGCGTCCGTAACACAAAAGCCTTCCGATATTCAGTTGACACTGAACGATGGATGGAAACCTTTGCACCCCAAATTTTTCACTCTGATCTTTCAACTTTAGCCTCATGATTAACAACATAATATGTCCCCATCTTGACAATTGCTTTAGGTGAAATATTTTAGGTATGCTTCCGTATCATATACAAGAAAACCAAAATTACGTACAGTGCATGGGCCGCTCCAGTGCGAAATGATTCGGGGTTTTGTAGCCGACCAGACGGTCAGAAGTTGTATGCGCGTGGGAAGGAAGTCAACGTGGCTTACCTCTTAAAAAATCTGTGCACCACCACTTTCCTAACAACTAGGACATTCATCAAATACGTGGATATCTAACTTGCTCCAACCACGTTAGTTAACTTAATCGCTCATTATGCCTGACGTACGTCGTCACGTCACCCGGACCATGAGCGCGTGAGTACTGAAAAACAACTCTCATGTAGCCAATTTCTTATTTCATACACTGTTATGGACGGACAGATGTTATTATGTTACCGGACGATGGAAAGCGTAAGAAGTAACTTACAATTTTCAATGAATTGCGCAACTCGGCACTCCTGCCAGTCTATGTTTGAAGTGCGTAATGATTAAACTGTACATCTTTTGCTGGCAAATTTTATTTATGTCTATTATATAGTTTGAATATTTGTTTTCTATTTCAATCAAGCTTCTAACTTGAGACTAAATTTCTAATTTCATGTTATGCAGGAGGAAATCTTTCACTAGGCTTAATAAAAAATACTGCGTTTTTTTGTGCCGTACTGTGACAGGAATCCTGTCACTTTATCTAAAAATGCTACCTTATATTTGCATGGAATGGCTTTAAAAACTTTGAAGATATTGACAATCAAATAGCTGTTCGGATGTAGAGATGTCATCTTTCTCTTTAGACGATTTACTCGATTATTACCCTAACAAATAGAAGTCAGGCATTAGAAAGAGGAAGGAAAACTACTTATTTAGGCCGCTAGCCTCAACTTTTAAATGAAAATACAAAGGTACGTGAAATGACTTGTTTTACGGCAAAAATGACAGGCATCCCAAACTGGCATGAGATCAATTAACGTTTGACATATTGTTCCGAAGCCCAGGAATCCTATAAGTATTTAGAAGTCTCCACGATGCGTAATACTCGATCGATTTTATTACAAGTACATATACGTCACTGCTGATATTAGCTGTTGCGTTATCATCAAATACATTGTTTACACAATTTATGTACGTGTTCTGATCATGTTTGTGATAGCGGCCAATGTAAAACCTATTTTTTTTTCGTTTCGTTGAATTTTATACACAAACTAAATCGTTTTTGATGAAATATTTTAGATCAAAAGAGAAAGGTGAAATATTACTGATTTAATTTAAGTTCGTAGACGGTTTTGCATCAGTTTCGAAATCATATAAGTATAACAGTTATCGTGAATATAATTGAACAGGCACGGCCTCGGTAAAATCTATAAACAGACAGTCTTAGCAGACAACAGGTTATATATAATAAACATATTATGAGAAAGTTTCGTTCTTAATCGTTATAATTAAATCGAAACGCCAGTAGCAGGCAACTAATGGAACGGTAAAAACCTAAATTAACTAGAACGCAAGGGTTTGGTTTCCACTGCAGAAAACGTTTTTAAATCCGAGTTTCATTGAACTTTTCTATATAACATCCGCACGTCAACATCGTTAGTTAGAGCTTATGTCAATAACTCGTACTTAACGCTTCTAAAACACTGGTTAACCGTAGCAACCGGTGAGCAAAACTAACGAAATTTTTTGGACCCCTCTCAACTATTAACATTACTCTTAATGCTACCAACAATAATTAAAATAATATTGGAAGTTAATATTGCAAGTATATCTCAAAATTTGACTATATCTCAAAATTTAAGTCTTCTGTATAATAAGCAATGACATAAGTTTAAAAGTCTAAAAACATAACGTAACATAACATTGACAAATTAAAAAAATTCAGTTTACAAATGAAAATATCACTCACTTTGTATGAGAGTTTTCAAGAATCGAGAATGCCAGCGTCAATCAAACAATCTTATCAGCCACTCGTTGTGTGTAGGAATTCGATAAGAAATTTGCTAGCTGATACTAATATCTGGTACTGGTATACTGCATTATTTGTTATTAAACTATCAGTTACATCTCGCTCGACTGGCCGCTGAAAATTCCATATGCACAGCTTCGTTTGTATTAGCTTTATCCGCGATCTTATATTGTGTACATATGTGAGATGTTTTTCCTTAGCCTTTAAGACGCATTACAATATATTGAATGTAAATTAATAACAAAATGTCACGTATATTCATAATTATTATTATTGATATCAAATTTCATCTAATTACTATGTAAGAATGTAACAAATATATGAACTTAACGAATATCTGGCGCTACTTTTGTACAGATTAACACTGGCATCTGCAGATTTTATAAAAAATTACTAGATATTACGCACAATGATGTGTATTTTTAGGAAGTTTTCGATTAAATTACTCCGCGGATAAAAACAGTAGGTTATGGTTCACTTAGGTAGCACTAATTTACTAAGTTTATGGTAATCTTTTAGGTTACAAATTTAGCGAAGTTGTTCCGAGACCGATATCCTGTTAAGCATATATTGTCTATAGACTATGGTGACTCATGATTGGAGGCCATCAGAACTGTAATCCCTCTCACAACCTCCTTATGAAGACAAATCGGATACTTTCATAAACCATCTTATTACAAATTCGTCGTCTATGTTAGATTATAAACACAAATGCAAGTATATATACTTCTAGAGCAACCCTTTGAGCCTTACCTGTCTCTAAGTGTTAAGTGTATTATTAAATACGTTTGCAGTAAACTTCGCAGTTCTACAAAGTCTAACGAACAAATACATATAACTCATTTAATACTGTAAATCTACTTACACCTTTATTGGTGATTAAATATCGCAACATTTCTACCGGCAGCTCTCGCAATTAGTAATGCACTCAAGTCATTAACCATCCATGAGTCAAGTTTATTACATAGGTGAAGATTACATTAATCAATAATCAGATAATTCCATTAGGACACATGATGACTAAGTAATGTTTCGCAAATATGAGTATTTGTAAAGTAACGAAGTTGGTAAGAATAATGTAGGTCATTACGAGTGGTTGTGAATGTAACAAATTGTCTCCTTTATTTATTATTAGCGGCCCGCTCAGAGTTCGTTCGATTTAAACAAATATATGTCCATCCGGAATAATGTATCTATAAATAGTAATTGTTTTTGAGATGGATGATGTGGTTCCATAAACAAGTTTCCACATGTACACAATCTCACAAAATTCGCACTGGTTCGGGTGGTATGGACATACATAAATGTCACATCACAAACACCCATGACCCGAGAACAAACATCTATCTTTCACAATAATGTCCAATGTCGGGAATTTAACCCGGGACCTTGTGCTCGGCAGGCAGGGTCACTACCACCTGGTCGTTACTAGTATAAATAAATAAAATATCGTTCTAGCCTTTGATAAATACGCAGAAAACAGGCATCGGATAATCAAGCTATTGTCCAAGTAATGTCCAATTTTAGTATTTCTAGAAAATTAGGCATTAAGTAATACTATTCATTATTTTGCGAATTGCTTTATGTACAAAAGTCTATTTTATTAATTGGCCATTTTAATAGCTATGACTCATATTGCCATTTTAAAAATTATTAATTTTTGTTTAATTTATTGACTTAGAATAGTTAAACGGAGACTGATCAGATTTGTATAATTATTATCTAAAGATTTTGAAGGTAACCTAACACAGAGTATTAATTAAATTTATACTTTCAACTAGCAATTTATATAAACAGTACGGCAAATGACCACTATTTAAGACGGTGAAATATGTAGAACCGATCTGTGTGTGTAATTAAATACTCAAAAGGTAGGTAGTAGGTATTCACAATTAGAGATGGTTATGATTTGGAGTAGATCCAATTAAATTTTACATGGAATATATTGTTAGACCTTATTTTCATTTTATTGTGTTTTATCACGAAGGTTCGTATTGCCAAAAAGTATATCCGCATGTAAAAAACTTGTATTATATTATAGCCTTAATAAATCATAACATCACGGCTAGAAATAGGTTGGGAATTATTAACGTGATTCGATGCAAAATTGTTACTTACGAACATATAGCACTCTCTTTTTTCATTGTGCGTTTCCCGGTTTTAATATGGGACACAGCAGAGCAACTTAGCCAAGGAGTATTATACTATAGACACTTATTATAAGAAGATGTTTGCTTTTGGATCTTGATCTTCCGTGATGTTTAGTCAACAAATATTTATATATAAAATTCACAATCAATCAAAATATAATCCATTATTGCTATAACTTACCTCAAGTTTTTTGGAATATTCTTCAGTGACGCGCTCTTGCTCCTTTTTCAATTCTTCGTTCTTCTCCAATAACGCCTTCCCCAACTCTGCAGCTAGTAACAGATCGGACTCCTTCTGCTGAAGCTGACTCCACACATCCTGCTCCCCGCTCCCGTCCATCGCGTCTCTCGAAGTCGACATTTCTCTCACGTATTCCTCTAAATCCTCATAAAAATTCTCATCGGACAAGCTGAGCGCCGACGGGTTTATCCTGTTCGCACTCCTGCTCCGACTTCGTCTATTCCTGTTTACGCTGTGCGATCTCGTGCTCCCTCTGCCGACAAACTCTGTTTCTTCTCTTATAAAATCCGGTGATCGACGGTCCGGAGGTTCGCTACTGAATCGTGTATTTCTACTATTTCTACTTATATTTTCACTAAAGTCACTAGCCATTTAGTCAATCCGACTAATTGGTATCACAAAACGACGCGACGTATCTAAAAAACTAACTTTGCACTATTTTCGTGTAGTTGTTCTTTTTGAAAAGTTTCTCGATCGCCTGCGGGATCTTTACGGGCTTGACTTTGGGGAGCTTGATCTGTTTGAAAATGTTAGTCGAGAGGTCGAAATCCTTTTTAAGGGCCATCATAGAAATATTGTGAATGCGCCGTTTGTTGATTTCATGTCACTAACACTGCACTTGGTAGACGATGCGACAATGTTTGTTGAGTCGATGTACCCGCGCGAACGTGCGGCACGACGTTGCCTCGACAACGGCTCGGACACAACAAACTTCAACAAAGCAAAAGCGGCTGCAAGCAACCTGCGAGGTGGTTTGGAACGACTGAACGCGCTACGGTTCTCATAGATTACTTTATGTGCGGCAGCATACGTAGGCAAATAAATGAAATATGAAGAATAAGGTAATTGAAGATTAAGTTTAACTTTTTCATAGATAGAAATGGTATGGAAGAAAAGTTTTTTTTTAATAGCAACATTTGGTCCCTTATTAATTTAATGTGGTTAGTTAAGATACTTTGTATTTTTTAAAGATTTTGGGTATAGATGGGTTTACAGACATTCTAATTAAAAGTGTGTACAAAATAACATCATGAAACTAACTTATATAAAAAACAACACTTTATTTTTTGAACGATAGATATTTAGTTTTTCAAAGCACCGTCTAAAGTTTACTTTGTCTTTGGCTGGAAATAACACGTGTGTCAGAGTGAGACAACAGCGACAGGTAAAATTCAACATCTATTGTACGAGCGAGACAACACACCTCCAAGGTGATACCAGTGAGTGGTCGGTTAGTTGAAAATGGCGAAATGGTTTACCGTTTATTTTATTTTTTGTGATTGTACAGGAAGTGATCTCACAGTGATCCTAATAAAACTGATCGATCAGATAATTCTGTCATTTAAGGTCCGCGATGTGTGTGACGCTCTGCGCCCAATGTAGATTATCGTCTGTGTATGAGCCGGCGACACCTTACCGTTCACCACCACCGACCATTGAAGTTATACAGTTATAAATCCATTAATAACTTCGATCAGAACAGAGGCTTTATTTAACAAAATTGTCAATTCGTTCTCGCTTCCTTTCACAAAAAAAACCTACGCCATACGTTTGAAACAGATCCGCGTACGAAACAATTGATTCATTATCAGGTGTTTAATAAATTTTATGTTTGCCCCATTACTTCTTTCAGGGTTCGATTTTTCTAATTTCATAAACTAATCAATTATTGCAATAACTGCTGAGAAACAAAATTTTGTTTACTACCTTCTTAACAAAACGTACACACTGAAGTTTATTATTACAGAGGGCGGATCCCGGGATTGAAGTTACGGGAGATATTCACTCACAATGTACATACATTTACATTTCAATATGCCATCATTTAACTGTTCACTGGACACGTGACAGACAAACACTCCAAAAATATGTTTTATCATCGGTATTAAAAACATTAGCTATAACTTTGCACTGTAATGTTAAATTCAGAATTACTCAATGAGGTTTTTGGGCGCGCTGTCATTGTTATATGCCTCTGCTAATTTCTTCGATAAACCGCACTGAAACAGGGTAGTGGAATATTCCTCTGTAATAATATGGCCCAGGCTTTCTCAGTGAAGTAAAGGCCCGTGTTTAACACTGAGCCACTATAAAGATCAGGAAAAAAATAATTTGATATTGTAATTAAATAAATCATATAAAAAGTAAAAGATAAAGTTTAGGGGCAATTGAAATAATTTCGTTAGATATAAATATAAACCTTCTACAGATTAAATGTAAATGTGAGAATGTCTGCGTGGATGAACCGCTCAACTGTCATAATCTGACGATTTGTGTGGTACGATAATGTTGGAGTCCGGCAAGGAACGGCGGGTGCGCTCGGTGGTGGACGGTGGCACCCTTCGATTTAAGTTTAAAATTTATTGATTTACGTTACATTACAATACAAATTCAAGTCATTGGAGAGATTTAAGTCCGAATTTCGACTAAAACTAGCACATTTATTAACAATATTTATATTATTTAAACATATTATATTCATATATCGAATATATTTATAGATATTATTTATTTGTATAATTTATTGGTTTAACATGATATGTATGATTTATTGTAAGGTATTACATTATTTTTTTGTAATTTTTATGGGTGTACTGGAATAGATTTATTAATAGTATCCTTGCGCACAGTTCCCATTTATAATTAATAATTAAATAAATACAGTTTTTTTTCTATGTTTGAACATGTTTGCAGTCACCTTTAGCACTTTCATCTGTATAACTGTGTACTTTCAAAAGTTCACACTCGTTGATACGTGACTGGCGCAAGAAGGAATATAAAAGTCAGGCTTTTTGTTGCTCAGTTACTTCATCGATCTAACGATGTTATTAAAATAAGGCATTCTGCTATAAACGTACGCAGCAACTTTCAACCGTTACTTGTGGCTTATAAGGTGCATCTCTTGTAGGTGTCACTTAGCAGACATTCTAACATTCTCTCTTGGTGGCATATATTTGTGGCCTTCTTCACTGACAGTATTGTAATTTTAGAAATAGATGACATAGTGAATACCCAATTAAGAGCCGAGAGACAGTTTCCTACTGCAAAATTGGAAAATAATCAAAACAAAACATTATAATAAGAAACTTTTTTGTTGAAATTAAAAAAATATACCTACTTGATTAATCGGAACGATGCCTTGATTTTAAAGTCAGTCAACAATAAAATTTATCTACGCGCGCTCAAGTTTCTCGTTTACGTAAAGTTAATTTAGCTGGAGTTCTGAAAAGGTCAAAACCAGGATGTCAGGAAACGAAGATAACGAAATGGAGAAGATCGCCGAAGACGAACTATTTAAACTTCAAAGACAGGTACGTTCATTTATTACAAACATCTTATTTTTTCCTGAACAATTCTTATTCATAGAATCTTAAGGACCTTAAAATGTGCAAAAGTTTTCCTTTTTTTTTTTAAACGTCTGAAAAGATAATAATTGTTAGAATATTTTTCTTTTTTCTATTACATTATAACTACAATATTTAACATTTAATCTAATCCATTGTAGTTCCGCGTGATGGAAATAGATCGTGCCATGGTGGTGAGCAGTGTCCAGCCGACCCTGCGCGTGCAGAGGAACATCATCCGCACCCTCACCGCTGAGCTGGAACGCATCGTGATGGAGTTGAAAGTATGTACTTTGTTATTTATGTAGAATTATGTCATGGCACCGATATGGATATTTTAAACGATCTTCAAACAGGTCAGAATTTAGTAGGTACATCGTTCGTGTAGGCAAGCTAGAGCGTTCATCTTATCATCATCGTCACTATCCCACAGCTGGAGTGTCTCTCACAATAGGAGGGGTTAACGATATAGTCTGCGACGCTGACCAGGGGCGGGTTGGCCAATTCCACACACCCATACCTTCGAGACCGTCATCAACAACTCTGTGGTACGCAGGTTTCCTCACAATATTTTCCGTCACAGAAGCAAGTGATCATTAATTTGTAATACGCACATAGTTTGTTAGATTGTGAAATTAGGGGCGCGTGCGAAATTCGAACTTCCAAGACACTAGGATACTAGGGATCATGGATATTAAATTTCCCAGCTGGATATGATATATAAATATTTACCGGTTGCGGTTACGGTTACGGGTGTGAAATTACTTCTAATTATCCGATTGTTTTGGATAATTTCGGTTACGGATATTGGATGAATATTTGGAAAAAAAAGTATTTACAAGGTAACATATTGAATTATTTTCTCGTTATTATGTAGTATTATAATCACAGAAAATAAAAGTAAAATAACCTTAATAATTAAATAAAAAAACATCTAAAATGAGAATGGGGCGGTTAGTGTATCGACTGCGCCGGCGAAAATCTATCGTAACGTATTTTATTCGACTCTGCCGCTATCCGAAATTATCCGATACTTATTTGTCGGATTCGGTTACGGTTACGGAGCCCCATAACATCCCTGCCGGAAACGGATACGTGGAGAACCTTCGGTTATCAATACTTATATTTTACCTTAGTCTTATTAAATTGCGTGGTGTAATATCTAATTCGGGGATATCGACCGCTTTTGGCTTCCAAGGAGTTATAAGCAGTTGGTACGTGATTGCTTCTTGTAATGTATTCAGATTTTAACACGCGACGGGCAATTGACCTGCGACTAACCTCGGCTACGGTATGCCAGGTGCGCGAATTGGTACTTACCTATTAAGCAATTGAGTGTTTAGTTTTAACCACGTAACAGAATTGATTGTTTTAATTTAACAGTAGGGAATAATTATTCCTGGTATACATGGTGTATATCTTAGTATATGTATATCTGTTCAATTAAACTTTAACCGACGAATGTAGATAATCGATGATCGCCATACAATTAGGTTTATTATTAGTAAATTAGGCTTGAAGTTAGTATTTATAAATATTGATGTTTAAAATGTGTATTGGTATGAAAGTAACAGCGAAATAAATATATATATAATTATCTGTGACTTGCTAGAGGAATAATTTCAATTATATCAAACACTTAAAAAATGCTATCTCGCGTCCTAAACCACCAATCACAGGGGAAGCAATAAATGAAAGTGACACGATTAGGTATACAATTTAAACGTTCCCTCCCTCAACAATGACAAAGTTTACAATTTGACAAAATAAAATTTGGTAAATATTTGTCGATCGGACGTATTTTAGTGAATAAAAAAAACGAAATGTATTCGTTCATGATATAATACAAACATCTCCCATATCAAATCGGACGAGCGATTATTACCGGATGGAAAATCTCCCGGCGATAATTTTATACGCTTTCATTGGATACCTGACGTTCTTATCCATGGCCGGCTTGTACCTTACGACGCGTACCTCGTGCTTAGGTTTGTGGGCAAGAACTGAAAAATCACATCTAAGTGCACTATCATTCATGCGCTATCATTTACTGAGTAATTTAAGTATAACGAATATAAATCTAAATAAATTTGGCGGCGCAGCGCTGTTAATTTAGGACTTGCTTTTGTAAATTAAGTAGTAGTGGTATATTTAACTGTAAACTAAGTACGTACATAGATATGCTTATTAATAACAGACTTAAATACTTATGAATTGTCAGCGATAACGAAATTAAAAAAAAATGGAATTGTTTGGATGTATATGATCGATATGTCACTCATGTTATCACCACGCTTTTTGATGTTTTCAAACACTATCGCTCACAAAATATTATGTTATATCTCGGTCTTGCATAGATTAGTGTTATGAAATTTCAAATCATCAGCTGCAAGTAACTCAACAGTTCAAAATTTCTTAACAGTATGAGATACTGTTCTTGACAGTGACAAACAATCCGAGATGCATCATCGTAAGGTCGGTCTCGGGTATGTTGGTTGGTCGTGCGTCGTGAGTTGTGGAGTTCTCTTCCAAAGCCGTTTTACATATTACTCGGTGGCCCACGAGGCGTGACCGATTCATGTATATTGTTCCATCAACTGATTATCGCGTGAGGTTAATTTGAAATAAACGATCATCAAGTTTTTCATGAAAAGGAGACTTATCTAGTCGCATTGTCGACCGCACATATTTTTACGCACTAAATTATTATCTACGTAATTATTTATTTATATGAGCCGCTCTTATTGGATTGTCTTGAATTCGTCAACCGGCCACTGTTCTTTTGCACTGGTGGAGGCTTGAACCGTACTCCAGTGCCGCCTCGGAGATTATAGAGTATTTCAGACAACTTTAAATACCGAAATATAGATTATCTTTGTTTTCCACAGTTAACAAATAGCACATCCAATCTCCTAGAGAACGCTAGGATCCGTGAGAAGCTGGTGGCTCTCCTCAAAGAGCATGAGAAGTGTTCGGCGGAAGTGAAGGAGCACCGCGGAAATATCAACGAACTGGACTTTCTGTTAAAGCAGGTCCATAAAGAAATCAAAGTGCTGCGCTCCAGAGGCACCGGTTCGGAAAAGGTACCTATCCACACTAATACAACCCCTTGTGGCTCTGCGTCTACTATAGTTACTTCTTGGCTGTAGCCCGATTAAATATGATCCCGTCAACCAAACCAATGGTGCCAAATTCGATTACCGCCGGGAGTACCTTACGTTACGATCTTAAAACATGTTGTTTACGTTAAAAAAAGTAACCACATCCTAAATAATACTTACTCACTCTATCAGGCATTTTAGGAATATTTCATGTTTATTCTATATTCACAAAAAAGCCACGCGAATCACTATCGATTGGTAAAAATTCGTGCAATAGATTTTGAAATATTCCGCTGAGTAATGTGATAGATAATTTTTTAAATTAACTGTTTGATCCTGATACACTAGGATTATTAAGTTCCAATAGCAGTGGCACAAACAAAAATTGTACACTTCATATACTATGACAAACTAAAATGAGTGGTAAAGGGCGATTATAAGGTACCTATCAGCAGTTTGTTGCTTAGAAAGTTTCATATACCGCCCGTTATAATAATATAAATTGTCGGTTCCTTAGCAGGAGACCGCCGCTAACCTGACGAACCAGTCTACTGTGAGTCAGCTGGAGAACCGGCTGAACACGGCCATGAAGAAGTTTGACACCGTCATCAGCGACAATTACAAAATGCGGCTGCAAATAGACCGCTTGCTGCGCGAACGGTAACCAGACCACGAGGGCCAATTACCTTGGAGTCCAGCTAGTGTTAAGTGATCACAGCAGTCCAAGGACATCTGTGACTAATCGACATATGATTACGGTTCTATTTAAAAGCAAAACATTTATTCGAGGGTTTTGTCATATAAACATACGCATAAATGGTAGTTACTACACACCCTCAACAAGGCTCAGTACCTAATTGCTTTTTTTAATAGTTTTCACAGATCACCTGCATGCGTGTTATGTGTGTAAAAAGCGTAAAAAATATCAATTTTAAATGAAGACATTGTTGACTTTTTTGAAGTTACGTGGAAGACAGATAAGAAGTCTCATTTAACGCCCGAGCACAATTTATGCCGAAACAAAACTATTAATAACAGAATTTATTAAGGTCCTTCCTTGAAGTAGTAATCTCTCTAAAGGAAACTTCCTTTCCTTTAGTTTTTTCCTGCAAGTGTAGGTAATTGGAATCCGTCAAGGCTCGGCTCCATAACCACATTGTTTATGACTGATAGATAGTCGGTAGCTACACTATAATTCTACTTTTGTATAGAAAAGATGAAGAATTAAAAGAAGCAATGTTTGATTAATCGAAGACTGGAAAGTATTAAAACAATTTCGACTGATGTTCTAATTTTCGCACTATCTTTTCAACAAAGGCATCTAAACATATTTGTTTCGAATGCTACCAAAAATATTAAATTGTTTCGTAGTCAATTCTTCAACACGATCTGGAAGAGTCAGGTTAAGCGGCTGATGGATGGCAAGGCGCAGATTTTAGAGCTGGTGGAGCAAGCTATCGGCACGTACGACCAGCGCGAGGAGTGGTGCGCCAAGCTGGACGCGCTCAAAGAGAAAGCCGCAATCGACTACCGCAAGCACTGTTTGGTACGTTCGGGAAAATAAGACAGGAGGCAAAATATCTTCATAAGGCCAGTTTATTGATAAGGCTGACTCTACAAGTAGTATGACAGTAGAAAAGAAGAAATATAATGTGTGTTGGACGTTCTGAGATACCTTATGTTTAACTAACTCCGTCTTCGATATTGTTATCAACATGTAGGCGCGTAAGGTGAATTTTAAAGAAATAAAGGATGACTCTGGATCCCTACTTACCTATCAACGTTGCATGGATCGAGCCTCCGAGTTTCATCAGCCTTGTCCCCATTGCTTAGGTTACTAGGTCTAGAATGTGACATCATGAATCGTAACTATACTTTTTGCTTCACGTGCTACAACTTACGCAGGAAGTACGCGAGCTGCAGCGACAGTTAGACCACAGCATGAAGCTGGAGCAGTTCCTGCGCACTAAAGGCACGGTGCGGCTGACGGCGGCGGACGCACGAGCCGAGACCAAGCGCTTGGAGCTGCAGGAGATGGAGATCCGGACGTACAATAACTACGTCAACATCCTGGACGCTATCCGGGTTAGATGTGTCACATCATAAACTATAGTAGACTACATAGGCAATTACTGGTACTAAATTAATTTTATGCATTATGGGCATGATGCGCCGAAGTTATTGATGTAGCACTAGTTAATGTCTATGTCCAGTGCGAAACTTCAATGTCCTGATGGATAGATGGATGATACTGACTTGTAATTTATTTACTATTCTATATTAAACTATACAAAAAAATTAGGATCGTAGTATTTTCTGTTACGAAAGGCAATACTTCACATGCACTGACACACTGCAGGCATGATAAATTAATAAAAAAAAGCTTCTTCTCATTGAAGACTGTTATGTGTCATGCTAATAATATTTAAGGAAAAAAAATCATATTTAAAGTCCAATTTACAATTTTATTTGTACCTAATCCTTATTGTAACATTTGTATTTACGCAGTCATCAATAAACATTTATTATTTATTAAAAACATTTTACAACTTATTATTTTTATCAACAGGAATACGCCGGAGAAGACGACGTAGACCGTCTGATCCAGGAGTTCACACGACGGGAAGAAGAGAACTACGCGTTGTTCAACTACATCAACGAAGTGAACACCGAGCTCAAGAACCTGAGCGACAACGTCAGATCACTGCGGAGTAGTATCGGTTAGTAAATTTAGTGGAATGAGGGCAGGCACCTGCGGTGACGCCGACGTACTGGAGTAGAACACGGAGGGAACGCTCACTCGCTCCTACAAAAACAATGAACAGGCAGTAATTTAACATTAGCAGTTTCGTTACGCGACCGTTCCATGCGACGCCACCTTGCGGGGTTTCCGCGAAACGTAATTTTTGTCTACTCTATTCCATCACTGTCCCAATTTTAGTGCCAAAATAACTTCTGCTAAGTAGATACAAAAAAGGTTAACCATAAGAGACTATATATGCACTGAGGTACAAACTTTGTAATGCAGATAAAATTATCGAACTCTTGTATTATATTCTTTAAATAGCTCACGGACATTACTATTTATGACCCTCATCAAATGGATGGAGCTGGTTAAGTGGTCTTTACAGTACATAACAACAAATCAAGCATACGAAAAAAAATTAATCTTAGTAGATTAGCTAATGCTTACAGTACCACTTAATTAATGTGATGCTTCGGCCATAAGTGCCTCTATCACAATTGGTGCGACATATTCATTATGTACCTAGTCGATGAAACATCGAAATTTACAACTTTAATAATCAATCACACAAAAGCATACAAATAACCCTCAGACAGTTGGAGAAGTTTTACTAGATATTAACAAACACATGCCAACATTGCAATTTGATTATGAAACAAATTTTTTGTTGAACAATTTAAATAAGTCACCGTGGATTGAACACATAATCATTGTATAGGTACTAATGATGATTAAGTTATTCTAATTCACGCCGATATATCGAGCCAATCGAGTGGACCGTCTTCACGGCTAAACGGATGTTGTAGTTATCGTCGCGGCGGCAATGTCTCCGATACCTATCTACCTCACTACAACACAGAATAATGAATTGAATACTATATATAACACAGCAGTCTTCTACCCTCGTCCAAATAATGGGACATCAAGCGACCGTTATCATACGTACCTCCTATCTACGATAAATAATCGAGATCGAGCATAAGTCCTTTCGAAAATCAGGGATATTGAGTCGACTTTGAACCATTAACGGCCCACTACACGGCACGCGTTTTCATTTTTAATAAATTGAGAAGCCCTAGAGTCTTCATACCCTCTAAACATTTCTATTATGTAGTAATTTATTAAAGGTGCTATCGCAGAAATATCGAGCGCTGAAAGAATAGAAACTAATTTGGTTTTGTGGTTCTTCTTGAATGTTTTAGTAGTTATATTAGCTGATTTTTAAAACTTCTCCAACCGCTGAAGTTGTTAACCGCGGCAAACACTTATGATTGACGATTGGGAGATGACGTCATAAGCAGATATCCGTTCGCAGAGGAGGAGCACGCGAAGCACCAGGCGAAGCTGTACAAACAGCAGGAGAGCGCGGAGGCACTGCGGCAAGCGCTGGAGGAGCGACGCGCGGCGTCCGCGGCGGCCAAAGCAGCCTGCGAGCGGAGCCAGCGGGCGCGCGCTCAGCTCCTGCAGCAGCTGCACGCGCTGGCCCTGTGAGTCGCTCGCTTGTTGTGCTAGTCAGTGTAACCGCAGTGGCTACAGATATGCAGGTCCTCCAAGTTCCCTGCTTTCGTGATCGATACCATACCAACCTTAGTTATAAATGTAAGCGAACCCTTTAATGCAGTATGTTCAATATACAATAACAATATTTGAATATAACTTAGTATTGAAACGGCGGCAGTTAAGAATAGCATGTAGACAAAGGCCGGGAATTTCAAATCTTTGAAAATAAATGGCGAGAAGAAAATTCAAATATTTGATCATTTGTAATTGCAAACATTAACCATTAAAAAAATTAAATTTCGCAACCCATGCTATAATACAAATGTCTCTCTACAATATGTACCATGTCAACAACAATAGTTGTAGATTGTTTCAACATCGTGTTAGTAAGATACCTCTCTGTGTTGTTTCCATGACGACTTGCAGGTCATCAGAGTGCGACTCTTTGCCGCTACTGAGACTGCTGGGGAAATCCTTCGACATCAACCCCACTAACGCTCGCCTCTACATCAAGAGCTTGGAGAAGAAGGTCTTGGAGATGATCGACCTCATCAAGTTGGATGAGGTTAGCTTCTTTAAGCAATTATTACCGAGGATGAGTGGGTATCTAACTCAAATTTTCGTCGGAATGCAATTTAAGCTTTGACAAACATTTCCCTCAACCTCAAAACTATAAGTGTTCGATTAAAATTAATATTTTTCGCATTGTATCTACTGTGGATTGAACGGCTTCTGCGTTGTTGTACTGTCGAAAAAATATATACAGAAAAGCATTTTAGATCCGTATTATCGTCACCTAATTACCACTCAACTCATCTAAAAGCTACAACCGAGGTTATTAACATAAACGATCAGTCCAGGTCCTAATAGTTTTACCGAATAACTTTGCAACTGTGAAGAGATAAAATGGTGAACAGGCGTTATTTTGATAAACATAAGTGAATTAAAAAATTATAATATATAAGTTTGACTCAATTTCTATCCCCTTAAGAAAAAAAAACTATCTGACTTGCTGACATCGACACACAATTGTTAAAAGTACATTGACTATTGCTATAACTTTTTTTTTTATTTGTACGCTAAATATTGGAGAAAAGCGGACATTTTTTTTTTCAGGGGTAACTAAAAATTTTATACAAAAAAATATATTATATTGAGCACCGATTTCTTCCTTTTGTTTATACAAAAGTTCTAAGTCCTTTATCGGGCTATTAGTCTCTATGCTAATTATTTTATAGCAAAACTGTTTAGTTAACTGACAAATCGCTTCTTCATACACATTAGGACTAGATAATACAAAGTTGACACTGTTTATAGGTATATTAGATGCAAACTTGATTTAGTAATTTATTCAATTTCTAATAACAAGAACGCTAGCTTTACGTTACTTAACCGTCAATAATTGACCGATTTTATTAAATAAAAAAGGTGAATAAGTTTTGAAACGCTTCAGAAATTACAAAATTATTTTATCAATCAAAATCTATCTGATATCACTGTTTATGAATGAAAGTAATTAGCTTCGTTAAGTTATTTAAGCTTAATAAGAAATTAAACTGATTTTTTTTTTTATCACGTAACTCACTTCTTTATATTTGATTATAATTTCAAATTTAATTTAAAATATATTTTCTCATTGTTCTCCAATATCCACATTCAACCAAAACAATTCAAAAGAAATATTTACTCTCAATACAACTAACGATATTTAATTGGTACAAGACCGGAAAAAAATAATTGCAAATGATGCATTGTAATATTTATCATCCATCGGTTCCAGTGCTTTTTGTATATACAACTACAGAGTTGCTTCAAATTTATTAATTTAATTTATAACATTTTTATTTATGGACGGATGGCAATAAAGGAATGAAAGGAAGTATCACGTGACAAAATCTTTTGATAATCGGTAAAGATATTAGCGCGAACAAACACATAGACAAAAAATCTAGCAACTATTGTTTTGTGTTCTATTTCAAAATATTAATAGATATACAGTAATTTATCACTGTACATGTAGACAAAATACCCTAGGTTTCACATTGGTCCC
>DWPT01001704.1:0-17899 GCA_018251895.1 Agathymus mariae mariae
CTGGGGGCTTGAGAGCCAGTACTTTCTTTCTTACCTTCTTCTCATTTCCTGGCCGACAACGCATCAGCGATACCTTTTTTCTTACTGATGTCCATGGGCGACGATGACCACTTACCATCAGGTGGCTCGTCTGTTCGATTGTCAACTATTTGTAATATAAAAAAAAATTAAAATAGAAAATTAGAAAGCCACGTCCGCGTTACTTGGTCATTAATGTTTTTCTATAATAATAATAAGACATCTATTGAGTTGTATTGCGACCACAATATTTTGCGAATGGATATCTTGCGGTTTATCGATTAATGCGACCGCGGGTCCCCTTCTCGGAACGAAGCGAAAGCGGAGACGATGCCGTCCGTACAAAATGATGTGAAGAGTGATGTGAAGAATGTGAAGAGCTCAAAAACCAACGGGTTGTTTGAGTCTTGGATGGGATCCAAATAGTTAGTGGGTCATCTTAAGGTAGTTGTTATATGTGGTTAAGTATAAGTTCAATCCAAATTGTCCATCGTACTTTAGAAATTCACTATTGAACAAGAGAGCCAAACTAGTTAGCGTCGCTAGCTAGACCTAGCGCGACTCAGTCCCCCGGCTGGGTCCGAGTCATTTGAATTTTACAGTTTCGTGCTGTTTTCTTTAGGTCATCGATCCACTTGTTGTGGGGCGATCTTGCTCCAAGAGTATGTCCCTGGTCTTGTCAGTGTGACTAAATAATTTATGCGAAGTGCACCCGTGTGCCTTAATGATAATATGGCTCAGCGGAAACACGTTTTTCTTTTTCTTTCGTTTAAATATATCCTTTTTCATACGCGTGTTTTAAAAACAACAACGAATTGAGGCAAACAATAATAACGCGCCTTTTTACTCGATTTTCGTTTAAATGGTCTCCAAACATGATTGTTTCCACTATGTGTCATACTGCGAGGCGATATTTGCTTAAGATTTCTCGAACTGTATTTAATTAAAACTTTTCTCGTGTGACAATATTACATGTTCACGCATTAATCAATAGTAGACGAGTATATGCGAATATTATACGTATAGTTTACGAATTAAATTATTTATTTTAAATCGCAAACTCGGAAGCCTAATCGATATAGTTGAATCGTTATCTAGTGAATAAGAAATGTCATAACATCATAGATGCGGTGAAACTACTGGAAGTACTGAGATGTTTAAGTCTTGAAACAAAAAGCTGTTCTGTTAAATTACTCATTGAAGTGAGCTCATGAAAAAATTACTACGTATTTAAATTCTGTTCTCAGATCATTCTATATACTTATATTATAATCGGTGCCTCTTACACCTCTCAAGATCAAAGGTGCTTTGTACGTGCTTATTTATGCACTGGTAAGTACGTGAACCGTGCCACGCTTTATCCCGGAACCACTTGACTTCATGATAGTCTTACAGCGATACTAGAATCAATACAAAATATTACATACAATTAGAATAATTAGTCCTAATACATTAGTAGGAATCTTAAAATTAAGCACGGGTACATATAAATTTTTTTTCTTTCATCTTTAGGAGAACGTGTGTAGGTATGATTTTTTTTATTTACCTACAGAGTTTCGATTCACGTAGATGTGTGTTCTATATTCCTTACTGTATTTAAGTGATTTTTTTAATGTAGAATGGTCCCACCACCGCTCATGAATGAATAAAAGAAGTGGGGTGGTATCACCGTCCATTAATCCCGTCGCTGGGATTAAGTTGAGCGGCACAGAGACTCGTTGATAGTCACATTGATTATTAGCAAATAAAGCGAACTTCAGACAATCTACCTTAGTTTTTCTCGTTCTGTTAATTAGAAATTCATATATTAATTTGTAATTTAAATATTAAGTAACGCTTACTGCAATACGTTAGAGAAAACCGTAACGAAACAGGATAAGCCCTTTCTGAGATTAACGCAAACAAGCCCACAGACAAACAGTCCAACAACTATCATTTTGGGTTCTTTTGTGTTGCTAGTAGTTTTGCTCATATATCTTTAATATTCAGAAAATGATCACTTAGATTTATTATATGTATATATTCATATCAAATACACGTTTAAGTAAATTGTAAAATCTTAAAAAGCACATTTTTTAGATATAATTTTGTAATTTTATGAGTTGTATTAATAACATATACAACGTTATTGTTATGTGAATTAATTTTCAATTTTATTTTATAAACCACACGATTCGGGATGAAACTTGTGAAACTACAAACTGTTCATGCCTCCTTGTGGGCTATTAGACGGAGTTCTTTTTAAGAAGCCATACTTCATGTGGCTTTGACGTTCGTTTGAACTTACACCTTATTTACGATGGAAAGAGCTCGGTGGGTTCAGGCTTTGTACATTGTGTTCAGTCGTGTACGTCAATTGTTTTCAATGAAACTTTTGAAAGCTCAACTTAACTGAGAGTCAGAGGAAAAAATGAATAAGAGAAAAAAAATGGTTTTAATAATACAATACGATTGTTACTTAATGGATATTGCTGAATACAACGATTGCTTTAAAATAACCAAACTTTCAACTCCGACTTATCTTCTCATCTTCTTTGTTTCTACGTGAGTCTTCGTAATAAGATTACGTCCGGTTCCTATAACCCATGTGTATTCAAAATATCAAAGCGTCCTAAGTCACTTATAGCCCGACGCGGTCGAGTAGTCGAATGGCTTATCTCCTAAATATTATATAATACTGACAATTTTTTTATGGTTTCCGCGTTATATATATTGCGTTAATTCGCTGGACTCGCCTGTTATCCACATATTCCAGTCGTCATGCAAAAGCGCCATCAAGCGGCATTAGAACTTTTGAAAAATGGATAACTAACTGAGTACTGGGACTTATCAGATATTAGATGAGATGCGTGCTCTGCAGTAGTTTATTAATAGATTAAAATAATTAAAAAAATCTTTTTCAACAATTTTTTTTATTCAAATTATGCATGCCCCTGTGATGTGATCATACATACATACGTAAATCAAAAATATTACAAAAATTCGTTACGTTTCTATCATTGTCAACCCTTCAGTGAGGGAAAAGAAAGGTGTGTTTTATCTATGAATGCCGGGATAATGGCTTTGTCAACACGTAACTCTACGCCGGTGAATTGAATAACAGCAGCCCGCGGCCGGGTTGTGCACCATAAATATGTATTTTATAATTGGATATCTCGCCAGTCGGAGTGCCACTGAATACGCACATTATTTATTTTTACGCAAACCTTAATGCTGACTCAGTGTGAATTAAATAAGTGTATTACGCAAGCAATGTTTAGTTAAGACATTTTTTAGAATTTTTAAAATACTGTACAATATATTTTTGTTATTGCTATGGAAGAAGCTAATCAAAGGATTCTCTATGCTATGTTGTGTTGTCAGTACAGGGCATGGACGGCTAAGAATAACGGACGACTGAATTGGAATGCCTTGTGTTAGTGTCGCTAGTATCTTTATTTTTGTCGAGCTGCGAAGTTACTGCACAAATGACAGAAAAAGAGTAAAAAGTCAGATGAAATGTCCATCGTGATTATGTAAATTTATAGTTATTTTGAATTTAACAGTATGTTAAGGTATGTTGTATACTTTTCTAATTTATGTGAATATATTTTTTAATTTGTTATGTAAGCCGGCTCGAAGGACCTAATAGAGTATTTTTATACTTCTTAGACGGTTCGTTGTACCCACGTCGTTAACGAGAGTGCAGCGTATAGCGGTACAGTTGCATCGTATAAATAGGGCAGTGGATGAAAGAACATTTCCGGAGCCCGCAGCTTTGTGACGCCGACGCACTGTTATCTACGCGCCGACAAACATAGGTAGTTAGGTAGGTAGGTAGGTAGGTGTACGTGGTAATTATAGCTGATGAGTATTTTGCGTTTTAACTGTCACAATGACGCTATGACAACTAAGCTTGTCATCTTTTGTAATGGAAGTCATACCCTTAAAATAACTATCTAACTAACTAACTAACTAAAATAGCTATCGCGTAATAGTGTTATTTACTATGTTGAAGTGATATATTTATCTTTGGGTACTCGTTTAATTTAAATATTCTTTGTTGTTATGTCTCATATATACAAGCATGACGACAACCGATGTACAACCGGGAAGGTCAAGTTTGAAAACCATATCAAGAACAGAATTTTATTATTTTCGGAGGGTTGTGCTGTAAGCTTATGTTAAAGCGTAGATAAATCTACACTACTATTTAAGTTTGTAGTGTCTGTCTGTACATTGCTTTTTTTTTTTTCAAATTTCATGATAAGTATTCGTTTTATCACCCACTGATATCAATTTGTCAATTTTTGTCTGTCTGTCTCTGTCTGATGATGTCTGTCTCTGTCAGATGGTAAGTAATATAAATGTCAGAAAACGCAGTAATGACAATCGGGCCAAAAAATATAAACTTTTGAATAATCATGTACCTAAATATAATGAATTGTCCAACCCGAACGAAGTCCGAGGGGGCAACTAGTTAATAACTAATACTCCATCTTCCAATCGAATGAAGCGATTCCGTGGAGTTGTAATGATAAGTATTTGTAAGCACAATGAGCTGGTATCGTAAATGTAGTCCGCGCCAGTTTTAAGCTACTCACTACATTTATCGCACAAGTAATAGAAATGTTATATTTGTATTAAACCATCAAACTAAATCCGAGCTCACGACGACAACCTAAATAAACATGTAGGTACGAGTATTGCACCAATAAATACCTTTATAAACCCAACAAAAAGAACCCTAGGGTACACCAAGGTGGAACTATTCGATAGGGTTGTAGATCCTTAAGAAAAAATTATAATCAAACGAATATTTCAAAACTGGCACAGGAACTGCTTCTATTGTTAAATTGTTTGAAATGTACTAAGAAATACTGCGATGCGTCGGGTTATGGATGAAATCATCTCTAGCTCAGCTGGTAGGAGATAGGTATTAATAAATGTGAATTAATAATTAATGTAAAATAGTGTGAATAGGCTTTTGTAAGTCAGTGCATTCAACATCTTAACCCTCATCACCACTTACCATCAGGTGGGATCGTTGTCAAGCATTAACTTAAACTATGTAAAAAAAAAAATAAAGAAAATATTATATATTTTGTTTTATGCCTAAACTTTTGACGCATCAAGCACCAAACCCTATTGAATCCGAGTCAATATCTCGAGTTGTGTGTACGCATCTTTGTCAGAGACTACTAAAAAACGACAAAATGGCGCTGCGCTGGTTTTTCTCTATTTGTGCGTTGGGTGTTAATGGCTGTCACCATTTTTTCCTCCCTTTGCAGCTGCGCGAGTGTGATCTAGTCGCCGATAATTGAATAACATGACTCCTTTAGCATGACTATATGAATAGATTATCTTGCCGTTAGTACTGGATTCTATGATGTCATTTGGATGTCTAGAATACATTATTGTTACTAGTCAATAATATATGCCAATCAGCGTGTCTTGGTTATTATAAATAATGATGATAACTATGGTATACATGTTGTTCACTACTTACATTGATCCTTGACGTTTTCCGCAAAATAATTCATAAATCGTCGCATGTTTTAGATATTATCTTGTTCTTAAAGATGGATCGAATCCAATAGCAGCAGCAACCACCACACCTACAACTACAACTACGAGATAAACGAATCTCTGATGGTGGTGATGATTCAACACCTATTACGAGGTAAATTATAAAGTCAAGGTATTCACTGAAGTTATTATAAGATTGTATTTACAACTGCAGATTAATGTTCTGTAATCAAGTAATGCAAAAAACTATTATTATTGATAACTTACCATAGGCGACAAGCGACCAAATACGGCATTAGAACCATGAAACTTCATTCAACCGAGCGTAAAATGTTTGTTACTCACGAATCTGGGTCACGGAGCGCAGTCGGCGCGCCATTGGTTAATCTGACCCTAAACTTGACGTAAGTATAACGTGGTCGCGTATGAGGATTTTTTTATACATTGATCGATATGTGCCCGTGAAGCAAAAGCATTTTACACACACAACAAGAGTGTACCTTTTACCTTATAATATCACCACGAGGAAATTCAAAACTCCTGCAATGCGAATGAGTACGAGGGGAAATTGAAAAGCATGTTTCAAAATATATGCACACCCTAGTACAGGATAACGTATGAGAACAACTTGTTAGGTATGTACTAGGTAGGTATTAAGGGCTCTTATAAATCAATTTCTACTCATCGTATCCGAGCACGGTGGAGCTTAAAATGAAGTTCGACTAGCATTGACCCATTCAGCTTGCTGCTCAAGGTCGCTCTGCGTGACATTTATTTGCGTCAGACGCTTTAGGATTTCCCCCGAGAACATCGTAGAAGATATTCTTCGTCTTTGGGGATGACCGGATTGTACGGGACTTTAACCCACTAAAATCCCATCCGATGCATATATAGGCTCTAAGATGTCGACCGATCGTGTCGGTAAACCTATGCGTCTCTACAAGTACGTACTCTCCATGTAGACTGTCCTCGGCAGGTCGCGACGCGTAGCTCGCCTAGCTGGACTAACGACACGTCAACGTGTGTCCGATACCGCCGGCCGAATGATTGGCAAATTGTACGCGTCCGACGCGTTGTTCGCGCTGCAGACGCCTTCCGCAGTTGGCTCTTGTACCGCCTATATGATACGTACAATAATATTTATGTAAAGTGAATGTGTGTGTTTAAAGTAAACCTTCCAGCGTTCGGTGAAATCGGTATCTACACTAACCGATATAATTTTTATAGTTCTATGACTGTTGAATTTTGGCCAACCTAGTTACATGCGCTAGACGACGCTCACGATGGAAAAAAAATCTGTATCTACTTAAACATATGTGACACCTAAATAGCCCTCAAGTTTCAATTTTTCAGCCTTAAAGCACCCTATTTGATGTTTTTCCCTTCTTAAAACCAGGTTTGCCTCGTAAAATATGCATCATTTGATATGGAGCGAACGAAGTAAGCTAGTGAAGTCATCAATATTGTAAAGAAACGGCATTCTAATCGCTACAGAAATCTCAACGCCATAAATATTCTAAGAAGAGAGCGTAAAAAGATATCTGCAAGCCACGAAGTACATACGTGATCATTTTGTACGCTTTGTAGGTCAGAGTCGGAGAGGCGTCTCGCTCCAGCCTAGTGTCGCCCTTCGTCGCGACGACTACGCTTCTTCGCTCTCCTGCAAATCGAAAGACGTCAAGCCCTCGGGTCGAGGAATTGCCGCAGGTTATTTGGTTATTATCCACCCTCTCGATCCCTAACTGCTTCCATATTAACACCAAAGCAAAATATTGCAGCGTTACCTGCAAACGAGCACTTCGAGACGACTTCGCTACCGGCGACCGTCATAGATTCAATCTCCCGACGACGTTGCCCCATTTCATTATCGCAAGGCGGAATTATAATTGCCGTCGATGTCAATTTATAAAAATCTCAGTTCGGCATCGGTATCTACCGCCTTTAATGACTGCGTTATCCACTTTAATCAATTAATGGCCGATACATTACAGTAAAAATATTTTAATGATCGCCGATCTGAAACTGACCACAATAAAAAAGCTATTGTTATATGTTATATTATTGATACGACAATTAAGATACATAGACATAGTTAAGGTTACGCAGATAAAATGACGTTAGCAAGCAGACGTTCGACGCAGCGCTCACTCGTGTGTCAACGCATGGCATCGGCCAAGAGGGCACGGAAGGACGACGCGGTCTTTCCACCCGCGTTGCGATTGTGTTGTGAGATAAGCCTCGCTGACGGATGGCGCCTCACATGTGACGGTTGAGGATTAGCATGTGTCTAACACGACAATTTTCACTTTTCCCTTACTCGTAGTTGCCACGTATTTTTCTCTTTCTTTCTATCTATCCATCTGACTCCTTTTATCTTTCTTTTTGAATGGTGTTTTTCCATAAATTCATTTTTCAATTCTTACTATGCTTGTTTCATCTCGCTCTGCAGCATTATATTATTTTGTGATTGTATGCAAATTCTAATTAAACCCATAAGTGAAACGAACAAAAATGATATCGTCCAAGACTTAATAAACCTAAAAGCCGCCTCGCGCTCGCTCAGAGATGTACGACTGTCAATTAGAATTAATGACGCGAACTTCTCAAATGAATTGCCACTCGGAGCTGGCGTGGACGAAGTAACACGTGTAAACAAAATAAACGACCCGGACGTTCTCATATCTGGCTGGCCGGGCGTACATAGAAATACACTCAGAGCTGACCACTGGCCGAGTATGATAAATGGATAGCTTTGCCGTTGAACCCCGCTCCAATTCTTCTCTTTACTGCACTTCGCACGTGAGGGAGGAGTCCGTGGGTGGAAATATGACAGTAATAGAAACATGTGACACACGAGAAACCGCAAGGGAATTTGATGCAGCAAATCCAATTTCAGATATTAAAGGAGTTGTATTAAATTGAACAAGTTGAAAACGTTGTAAACAGAAATTGAATACTAGCTTATTATTCCATTCGAATCGATGAAATATCTTAAACAGTCACCTGTGATGTATGAGCACCAGCATCAGATGACATATTTTATTCTAATGCCATCCTTTGTTTACTGACATCGGCAAGGCACAAACGTCTTGGAAAATTTATAGCATTTTGATGGATGCAGACTTTTAATGATAACGTATTTTGATTTACTTATGAAGCTTCATTTTTAATTTTGACGTTTGCGTAACTTTTGTTTGTATCAATTGAAATATTATGATTAAAAAAATATATATTTGGAAGGCAAGATTACTCGTAATGTTTGATGAAACACTGAACATCCGACTCAGCAGCGCCAAGCTCGCGTGTTGCTGACGACCTACATCTCGTCAGAGAGATGCGGTCTCTATTCTCAGTCCATCAAAAGCAATCAACCGCGGCGCGCAAATCATTTGTCATAATCTTTCAACAGAATTAAAAAAAACACTTCTAAATAATATCATTACAATTCAATTCCGACCCTCGACATGAAATTCTCTTTAGACGTATCTTCGACATACGATAAAATATTTTAGCACTTATCAGTACATATTCGATTTCACTATAGCTGTACCAACTCTAATTATCATAATCTTTTGCAAAAGGAAGGACCAACTTAGCGTACAGGTCACATTGATATTGTTTTGAATGTAGTATTAACATTGTTTTCCATAGCTTAAAGGATATCGAAGACATAGTAGCCACGAAGCGACGGCGCGGCGAGCGCTGAGAATACGCAAACAGGTGTCGACTACGAGGTTATATTTGCATATAAATAGAGTTCCTGCTTAACTGTAACACTGACGCGTCTCTTTCTCTCTTATTTAACGCTTGTTACGTTGGAAGAGCGCACGATATTACGCCTCCTTGCGTGCTCAGTACGTTAGCTACTCCAGGAGATTCTATTTATGAACGGTGATGTAACTTGGCCAATGGGCTGGACGAGTAACTGCAACCAAGGAGACTTCTATTGTCTCAATCGTCGCCTCGACGAAAGACAATCGATTGCGTCAATTGTCAATACCCTTACATGATGATTGTACTCAACGCGACGCGTTCAGATCCGAGAAGCTTTTTCACTCGCTTTGATAATAATATCCAACCGGTATCCATATACGTCGTTAGGAGGATTCCTCGAGCCGTGTCGCCTAGTGCAACTTTTTCTCTTAGGGAAGTTATTACAATGCGCTACTGGAACCGGTCCGGACGAGCTTGCTAGGAAGTGCTAGCATTTTATCGTTCACTCTTCCTTTGATTCTTATTTTAGCTTAGAAAAAGATAAACGCATGTTGAATATAAATTTGCCATGAACGAGTCAATAACCGTGACCGGATAAAATTTTCTCGATATTTTTGAATTACATATTAGTCAGCCATTGCCGACGACAGTTCCGCACCTCTTCCGTTTACGTTATTTTTTCATTAGCATTACATCATAGGAACCTGGTTCGAACGCTTGCCCCGGCACGGTTACGTGGGCGCGGGTGACATGCAAACTGTATATTTTTCTACAGCGGACGAGAGAGCGACGCAACTAGTTCTGTTATCTGAGACCCCTTATATTTGTATTTGTTGTTTTTTTCGAGTCGAGCGTTTTCTATTTGTTCCGTCAGGCCCTTTTTTTTGCTGGGTTGCACCGGCCGTCTTCGAAGGTTCGGAGCGTTTTTACTCGGTCGAGGGGGTGGACGCGGCGGGCCGGGGGCTCGGCCCCCGCCCCTCCGCCGGGCCGGGCCGTCCTTGGCCCGAACGTTCACCTTGGCGCGCTGCGCTCCCGCCGCACCACAGGTAACAAAGTTCCGCGAACTACGTGATTTCTATGGCTGTCCGCCGAAAGTGGATCCCGGAGTAGGTATCTCGCAGTCCGCTCGCCCGACGCTAATGTTACTGAGAACCGTGTAATGAAACACTGCATCATTCCAGCTCACCGTCCGGTTCGCAGCCACGTCTGAATGGACAATCGTGCACTTTTTACGTTTTGGTGCACTGAAGGCATTAGGCATACAGAACACGATCCACGCAGCACATTGGGAGCGGTACCGGGTAGCCCGTAGCTGATAGCCGCCGTCGCGGTGGTCCTGCCTCTCAGTCGCTGATCATTTCACTTGCCTAATTACAAGAATGTAAATTTCCAACACCCGCGTAGATTTTATTATTGTGGATTTTAATTATACTTGGGAGTGGATCCGATTGGTGGGATTGAACTCTGATTGCATTTTACGTATTACTTTATTGTAATCTTGCTATGTCAACAAGCATATTATTATGATTCGGGGGAGTAAACATGCAATCGGAAGCTTATCATTATATCAATATTGGCTACTTTTAGTCTTTTTACATTTTGCCACCACTAGTTTTTGTTAACTATTTTCTAAGAAATGTATTAAACATTAATCTGGGAGAGGTGATCCGCTTAGAAGATTTTTAGAAATGATTCTCTGGGTTGAATATATCTGCATTACTTGTGAGACACTAAATTAAGTAACCGCATGTGGGGATTGAAGTTAACACTCTTGACAAAGAACTAATGCATCTTTTTCATTTCTATTTTTACAGCATTTTTATGATCGGTACTGTGATTTAGTGCACCAGGACTGCATTTGTGGCTTACAACAGAATATTTCACTTAGTTTATAGATGTTTTAGTGCTTTCAGTACCAGCCGCTGCCCGCTCTAAGGTCGTTCACCTGCCCCGCTGTCATATCAATCACGCCTTGACTCATATTTAACGATGGCCGAATGGGTTTACGCGGACGCGCACACGAGTTGCGCGCAATGCAGCTAATGATAACAGCGTTACGGATTACTCGGTGGAATCGCCGGCACCGCTGGCGGCCCAAAGGCCTGAACCGTAATCTTATCGCATTAGAGGCCGGACATAGGAAGGGCATTAAATTTGAACGATCGTCGTGAAGCGGCAGGCAGAGCGAACGCGCCTGAAACCGGTCGGCCGTCCGTAAATAATGGATTAGAGGTGGTGCGGGGGGTGTGGCGCACGCACCGGCTGCGCGCGCGGGAGCGAGGGGCGAAGGGGGCCCGGGGCGAGGAGAGCGGGGAGCGCCGCTCCCGTCAGCTGTTGCGCGCCCGGGACCGCGGCGCAGTGCCGCCAATGCATCGGCGTTCATAGCGCACGCCACCCGTCTCGCGAGCCCTTCAGTGTGACAGTGACATAGTGTGTGCACAGTGACGACACGCAGTGCTTAACGACAGTGTGATCGATCGTATGTGTGTGTGATGGCGAGGATGTGCAGTGCGCGACCAGCTAGCTGACCGCGGCGCCGGCCGATGCTAAGTTATGTTACGCCACCGACCGAGGTGATTATCCACGAAGCCTAAAACACCATGCATGTGTGGCAACCGGGAACGTCGATCCGGTGACAATCCTTGTCCGATATGTCGGTTGTCTTGGGTAAGCAACGCCAGCAGTACAGTACAGTGGATTTTTTGGCGGTTTTTTGGGATTAGCGAAAAAAATATTTCCAGTACGTTTGTCGGGGCGCAAAAGATTTTTTTATCTCGCGTTACTACAATAGAGTCGCCCTCTAGGTTGGGGGACCCATTGTGTTAATTTGGTGTAGACAGACAGACCCTTTTTTTAATCTTAGTAGTTTTTTTTTTGTTGTAAGTAGAAATTTAACAATCGCGAATTGTTATAAAAACAGCTACCCGTAAATTATAAAAGTCCCACGATACAGCGACAATGTCACAATGGCATGAAATGGATGCTGCTCATACGCTTAAAAATTCGTTCCTGGTAATTTCATCTCAAGTTATTATCATGTTAATTAATATTACAGTAATTCCGAAATGGATACTCGTCACGCAATAAATTCGCTTTAATCGATCAGAATTACACAGACGTAGATTATTATAAATTTTAATTTCTTTATTAACATTGGCAATGCTATTTAAGTATTATGAAGTCTATTATTTATTACATGCGTATGCAGTGAATAACTAAACGTATCAAGGGAACGTTGCGAATTTCGATTGCGTTAAATATTACGAGGAAATACGGTAAAATTATCAGAATAGGTATTTGTAACGTAGGAAGTGGAGTGTCGTTTTCGCAACGAATGAATTGGATCTAATTAATAACCAGCAGCTCGCGCTCGTTTCCCTATCATTAATTGTTGCTGAAATAGCTTCGTTTAGTTCGGGCCCGAGCCTTGTTGTGCGTCTGCCTGATTATTTTCTTAGTGACTGATTTTCATTTCGCTTTATCAATATCATTTCCTATATTCTCCAAGGCAAAGCATTACCAATGATGCATATTATAAGGAACGAATCTGTTTTACGGACAATGTAAACTACTCGCGGTTACTGATTATTTCAATTTCTGCATCATTTTCAAGTTTCAGATCAAACTGTGATACGTTGTTCATGTCAAATATGTCCAATAAATATCACTTTATGATGTTCATTATCCCTTCATATTGACAAGCAAAGTTTATCGAAGTGCGGAATTGACATTAGATATCCAAAAACACAATAAAATTTTGGTCAATTAATATTAACAGTTTACGCTAAGTTCCTTATAATCGATATCTATAGCTAAATAAAACTAACGTGAGCTAAATAAAACTTACTTTGTAATCAGGATTAGTTTTGCCGACACCAAATAATTTTATTTTTATTTTGTTTATCTATCTATATATATCTGTAAGTATGATCACTTAACAGATTTAGATTTAAATGAATCTCCGCGAATTTGAAAACAAAACGGACATTCTGTTCAAAGTAAAAAAAAATTGAGTGCTTTTCTGCAGCTGTTGCAATGATTTACTGCTTCTAAGTCACAGAATCAGGTAAACCGACTCTTGTAACAATAAAATTGTACAAACAGATAATTATTATTAAATGTCTAATAGCAACGTATGAAGACTGCTTAGGATGTGGATGTTACTAGTATATTTTATTTACGATCGTAGCTACGATCAAAATTGGTTATAGTTATGTCTATAGTTTTACACAACACCGAGTTAAATCTATATGTTGTATACATGTATGTTAGAGCCACGTCACGCAAGTGTCTCCAGCGCCTTGTACGCAACCTTCCGGTTTTGTTCACTGAATATTAATTCATCTGCAACTTGTCCATTATGCACCTGACTCCGAGATGGTGTTTGTGTCAGGTATGACAAGAACCATTGTTCGCGACGTGCTAAGGTGAAACTGTCAAGGAAGTCATTGGAATTCTCGTTGGTTTCTAAAAAGGAAATTGTTCGTCATTGCATTCTAATGTCGTCACACCACGTCCATATCCTGTGAAGGTTGTACATGACGCATCAGCGGTGGTGATTCTATAATATGACCAGTAATTACTGTTAGCAATCGTTTCCCGCTATATAATTATCACACTAGTTAGTTGAGCATTTCGCAGCATCAGCAGTTCTCAGTCTTTATATCTTCAACAAGTTATAAATCATCTAAAACAGATTGAGAAAATTCAAACATGTTGCAAAATGCAAACAGCATTGGAATTTGTTACAGGAAATCCTTGTCTCATGGACACTTAGCTTCTCCTAGTACGAGCTGTTTCAGCCACCGGTTCACTGCGATGGTTGAACGCTTTGAATTATGTTTTTACAAAACAAACCGGTTCATTATCTTATTACCTGCTTGTTCTTATAATTATTATTATATTTGTAAACAAAATAAGTGTCATTCCCTCTACTGTTGATAGAGCTTTTTTCATTATTTACAATAACATTAATGTTTTGGTTTGCTATATTGTCAGTGGAGCTAACGTTTTATTTTATCTAAGTAGTGTTTTCAAAACACACCTACATAGTGCAGCATTGATGTGTGCATTTTTACTTATCTCGATGATATTTTGAGTACTTGGTGATTCTTAATCACTTAGTGTATTGAGGACATTTTATGTGAATTTTTTTTTGCCAGTGTAGACAACCGCACCTTTTTTTTATTATGAAACGATAGCAATCGATCTAAGCTTTCTTTATGTTGCATTCTTAACAGTTTTAAGACACTATGATGGAGTAGGTAAAAAGTAACTCCTCGTAAAATGAACTGTTCATTCAATTTCAGGTGTATTAATATTCAAATGGTTGTCTATTTTATCATTAAATTTACTAGTGTTATTTGTTTGCAGACAGACTAATAGTAATTTCAATGTTTTGCGTCTAACAGTATTCAGCATATGTAGTTATAGCATAGTATTGCTTGAACTCTACTTTGGACAAAAATAAAATTACGCTGCATACTGTGGCGCGAAAACCTGTATTATGATCGGACAAATCTATGTTGCACTAGACAATTTCTCACCTGCCGTACGCTTTATTTTAAAGTTAAATCTATCTCCGAAAGAGCAATGTCTTGAACCTCGTTGGTAAATACTTTTACCATTTGAAAGGTACATTATTCCATATGGACGTTGTCTACATATCATATAACTGTTCAACCCGAATGAAGACGAAGCGGCCGCTAGTGATAAATAAGTTGACGAATGATTTTATCGTCAATTACGATTAATTTTCCCCTAGTCTGTCAACTAGTTAAATCTGTTAATGTAACCGGTGTGTTCCAAGTTAAACTTTCAATACGTGTGTGTAAATTGTTTGAGTTCTCGCTACGTTTCGGTACAGTATCAGCTTGTAACAATAATGACACTTAATATTAAGATGTTTTTCCTTTAAACATAGATGGTAGGACTCGTTTTCAATTTATCAGCCATCCGTGACCGGGTGCAGCGGCGATGCATCGAGTAATGCGATTTAAAAGCAATCTCGCCGCTTCACGATCAATTTCCGCGCCAAATGTCAACGTTCTAGGGTTTTCCTAACGTGCGCTGCTTGCCCTAGGTCTACGTCATAAAGTTGTGTTTCTATCTTACGTAATATTTAAACCGAGCAATTACTATTTTATGTTGAAAAAACTCGGTTGTTTTATTTAACTCGATCTTTACTTCTGTGATTTACATTTGAAACTGCACAATTTGTTCAATATTTGAATATTTACCGCTTTTCTTTACCTAAACTAATTAATCATATTTCATGCGTGATATATCTAGTACAATCATTATCATGTTTGCTTGGCTTTTGCCAAATATAATCTAACATTTTTACGATAACTACTTCATTTCCGGGTAGTTGTTGTGCTCTGTGTTAAACTATCGTTTTAATTTCGTTTTGCCTGACATACAATAAAAACTATTAGTAGGGGTCTTTATTAACGCAATAGAACACAAAACAATATTTGATAGATTTTTTTTCTGTTTGTCTGTGCATTTGCGTGGCCTAATCTTAAAAGCCGTTTAATCGATTTCCTTATAGTTTTCACTAATGTATTGCTGTGACTATCACTTGATATTTACTATTCCGTTTCAATGCAATCCGTGTATAAATAACAAAGTTTTAATTGGTTTAAAACAAGGCAGGTGCTATTTCTAAGCGTAAGGCGTTGTTAAGTAAGTAGTTTTAATTAATTTTAATAATAAGTGTGTTTTTGTAAATAATGGTTCTGACAAAAAAATAGATAACAATATTACTTACATCTTTTATTTGTAAATTTTTTTTAGAACTGATGTACAGAAATTTGTTGATTGAATTGAATCCAAACAAACAAAATAACAAAATCAATTTACGACAAAACTTAGTGTAGCGGCGGACTGGTTTTGCTGAGAGCTAAAGTGAAATGAATGGATACAACATAAATAAGGGTACATGATTAATAAAAAAATGTGTATTTTCGTTCATTAGTCGTCATTAGGTTTACTGATATTTTATATAGCCTATTATCTGCGCAATCATTTGTTCTAATTACATACCAATTAATATTGAGATCGGTCAATCCTTTCTTTAGTTTCAAAGGGACATATAAGCAGACAGACAGATAAAAAAATTCAAAATAGTGAGATTGATATCAGTGAATCATGAAACAAATATTTATTATGAAATTTTACAAATAAGTGAGATGGACAGACAGAGGGGCTCAGCAGTTTTATATATATAGTAGTATATATGTTTATTCATCAGTTAATCTGGAGCGCATATAACAATGAGCAATATGATCAATACACTCCGTAAGGTCCGATTGTAGAACCGGCTCAACTGGCATGTCGGGACCGCAATTTGTCCTATACGACGTTGACCGATCAGCCGGCCGGCACTGACAGCATTATATTTGTATTTCATAAAATAGTGTTTATTATAACTTTCGGCAGAAAGATTCGGCTGAAGATAATGCGTGAATGTGCGGAAGTAACGATATCAGCTTTATTTGGTCATTTAATATCGGTTCCACCATGGAGAGTCATCCCGTGTGACCGGATTTTGCCGTCAAATCGTGACCCGGTATAATAAGTTGTCGGGTTACACGTGTCGGATTTTTACGTCCATTTGAAATACGATACGCACGTGTAACTTGTAAAGTACGTTTGGTTCTCTGTTAGTGTAATGTCTAGCGAGAAATCTGAAGCAACATACTCCACTGTAAATGTCTATCTGTCTTTCACTTAAACCACTTACATTATCGTATGATAATATCCTTTTGCGTTCACACTCGCGCAAATACCGTTGTTATACTAATTTTAACGTTTTCGATATGCAGGTTGTGGCCGTCAGAGTCTAACCGAAGTTCGGCCATTCTTCACGTCGCGTCCGTGACGTGCTCTAAAAGACCGTTGGACTGTTGTCCTTGGTTGTCGGTGTGGTGGTAGTGCGGATGTTACTGTATCTGTTGCTTCTTGAACACCATCAGTCTCAGTCTCAACACCACCACTCTCAGTCTCATCTAAATGTGACCGAGACACCGATGTGTTTAGTAAATTGGATATATATGAATACAACACTTCATAAACACAATTTGATAACACCAACGCACACGTAGTATGATCGAGCATGAAACAGATGACACACCAGCTAGACGGGCAAATCATATACCAATCGGCTTATTGTGAAAGTTACCTTGACCTTAAAATATCGGTCGTACAAGTTCGTTCACTTGGTATGATACGCGATACGAACGTACGAAAATATTAATAGGTATCGGACGCGACAGCTTTGTGTGTTTATACATTGTTCGTTATTGTTATATTTATTGTTATTGTCAGTTAATTGGGTACTTTTAAATTAACCTGACAAGTTTTTATAAGTTTTATAATTATTTGTTTTCTAACTCGTTTCGTGACGCGTTAATTAATTGATATTGTTTTACAAGTCTACTTTAATATTTTTTACTTAAATATCTTTGAAATATCATAACGTTTCAGGTCAGTTAATTATATTTTTGTTAGGGGGAAAACTGTAGCATTATATTGAACGTGCATAACCAGTGGACGAGAATGAAATTCGATATATCTCATCCTCATTCAAAAAACTGCCACAAATCTGCTTTTATTTTGACAACTCACGTTCAAATTAAGTAAACACGTATTGACC
>DWPT01001705.1:0-17897 GCA_018251895.1 Agathymus mariae mariae
CGGTGTAAGTTAGTTGTCAACGTGCAATTAAAAGTCACAATGTGTCTAATTATTATAGACGTTAAATTTTAGGAATCATTCGGACCAATAGACATTTCCGGTGGCTCAGTGTTAGAAGTAGCAACGTTAAATCGTATTTGCGGTCTTAGTATGTCTTCAATACTAATTAAATATAAACAAATATTTGAATTTCAATTCTGAATGACAAGCAAGTTCTTTTTTAAATAATGTATATGAAATGTGTGAATGATGTGGTCGTATATCATAACCAACCTAACTATGAGAGACAGATTTTGAATGTAATACAATAATAAAAATATTTTAATAACTGTGACCATCATGAAACAAACGTTAGATAAATCCGGTCATACACAAACAAATTATAGTTTGTTTAAAAAATAGTAAGAATGATTTAAATGTCCGCAGAACAACAAAGAAGTGTCTGCCGTCTGAAATTGTTTCTTGAATAGTTTCACACTTCTATTTCTTACGACAGTCTTCATGGATAATTACCGTCATGTTAGCGCTGATTAATCATCCATGCGCGACGCTTGCCTACGCCCACGCGTCTGACTCTGCACACGTGTTTTCATTACCTTGCAACCTTTCACGCACTCGGTTATCTTTTGAAAAGGTCTATGTATCGCAAAACAAGCTAGGAGAAATTATTGAGGTTTTGACGTATGTTTACCTTTCCGAATGTTAAAAGGGGTATAGTTTACTTGTTTGGCGATTTGGGTGACTCGTTATAAACCTGCGGTCAAGTCGTATCTTAATACATCTCTCAACTATACGTCCTATTTATTTAAAACCGACTAATAACATTGCAATTAAAAAATGTGTTATTTTTGAAAATGTGCTTCTGCGTGTGAAAGTTAAAATTAGCATTTTTTTAATTGTTCACTAATTACATTTGTGATATTTTATTTCCGTGATTTTGCGATGTCTATATTTAAAATGTACTTACTAATTACGTTACAATTCATCTCTCTCTCACTTTAGTAAAATAGTAGAGTTAATGTAACGTTAGGTTTAACGTATAATATTAAACACTCTTATTCATACACAAATACTACATGTCATATTCACGACAGTTAGTTTTGAGTGATGAGTGAATGAAGAGTGAGCTGCTTGGTGACTGCTAATAAGGCAAAGTCGTGCAACGAACAGATACAATGGATGCATATCCACTGTACAGACAGTACGGGATGTCACCGTGGACGGCAATAGTATTGATGAATACTAGTAGCTGCACATTTCCTAAACAAGCTAATAATAAGCATAAGTAAGCTATATTCACTTATAAAAGGGCACATAAGAAAAATATGCTTTTTATTCAGTATCATTGCAACAATTTATACAAATATGAAGTAATGACTTAAATTTACCGTTGAAAAATAAATGATACATTTTGAAAATACTGTTACTGGCTCCTTTTGAAATGGATCACATTGGGCATAGGATTATACTGGAAGTGAGAAACCAAAGTAACAAATATCAAGAAGATCGAACATTATCTGGGCACCTCGAAAACTGAAAACTCGGAAACGCAAAAGTGAAATTGTTCAATAAATTTAATTATAATACATTACGTTCTACGTTAAGAGAAGCCTTAAAGCAGTCTTTGGTCAAGACTTTTTGGTAATCGTAAATAATAAATAAATTGTGGTTCATAACAACTTGATCACCACTGCTGAAAATCATGGACAGTTCTGTTCTAATTCAATGGGTTGGCCGTTACAAAGTCAATTACTTACATGAACAAGCTTAGCGATCTGCGCTCTTCCCTCCATGCCGGTACCGTGCCTTCGCCGTGATAGCGTGCCGTCACAATGGAAATGTGCTCAACCGACGGCGCCTATTATTCAAATAAGCGCTTTGATCGGAATGTTTTTAGTAAAAGCCTTCCACTTTGTTTAAGCGTACGTCGGAATAAGTGCAAGAATATGCTTGGGATGCAAACGATCCAGTAATTTACAAGTATAACTTGCAGGTATATGACTTGTAGGTGCAACTTTGACCATCTTACGAATATCTAATCATAATCCGAAGTAAAATACAATCCAAAATTTATTAAACTTTTGAATCACCTATCGTTACGTGATTTGTGCGAGCATACGAGAAGATTTCTTTATCCGAGGATCTTTATAGGTGTTGTGGTGCCACTGGGCTCTGTCCCACCAAGCTTAGTTCTGACACGGCTCTTGCACGGTGGAAGCGTTTATTGTCGATCTGCCTAATTATTTCACCATCCTACTAGTGTAAACTGTATAATTTTTAATGACATCTCCAACGCATTGTGCGTTGGAGACGTTCTTGTTGTTACGGTATGCTAAATGGTTGATTGAGCGTTAGGCAAATAAAATCGCAATAAAACATCACTTGGATTCTTCCTATGATATTATTTTCCATCGATTATTTTCTCTACATTTGCCTGCAGTGAAATCCATCAGTATGCGAATTAAGCGCTTTATATCATTTTGTAACCGCGTAAGACTGAACCCGAGCATTTCGTGTATCACACCGGAATTCTTCTGTGTTCAACATTCCTAAGTAATAGCAATATATCTTTGATGACTATTGCTCTCTTTGAGATTGATTTTGATTGCAGACGTCATCCAGTTGTAGCGTCCGTCCGTTGTAGCGACTGTCAACGAAAGGACTACTATTGTTTATCTAACTTTTGAAACGAAGAAACAATATGATGCTCATCCCGTTTCGACTCATGTTGGTTCACACAACTTTACAATTCAATGCTCGGTCATGCCGTTACGTCTAGAGTTTATACGGTAGTTGCGCCGATGGCTGCTTGTTATTCTAGATATATTGTCGCATTCGCAGAAATAAAAGTAACTCGACCAACTCGGGGAAATAAATAGCTTGCGCACTAGACATCGTCAGCGATAACCCAACTTCCCAGGAAAGATAGCTACTCAAGTTTTGAATTTATTAATCGAAGGTGAAAAAGTTTTAACTTTCGCTTCGGCTATATTATTGACCGCATTTTTTGTTGGTTAGCTGGCGGTTTTTTTTTTGTTTTGATCTAAAATTAGATACGTGGATTGATTACGCGTCGACGTAACTAATACGCTTGTATTTCGAAAGTCGATCGATCCCTTTTATGGAGGTCTATATCTTCAAAATTATGTCGAAACTTAAATTTCCTTTAAAAATCTTTGATATTATTCGTCAATGTGTTAAAAATACATAAACGTATGATTTTTTTTTTTATCATCGTTTTTATATTTATTTTCATATATTTCCATCAATTCTGTTTTAAGATGCTGAAATATTTTAAGTTTGTTTTATAGTGCGATTAAGTTATTTATTTCCTATCTGAAAGTGGTAATTGAATTATAGATAACGTGAAGTTCTTACATGTGCCATGTTTAGGAAGCAAAATTTAGACGAACTGTAATCGTTTATAACATATAACATAACTGTAATATTATGTTTTTTCTTATTAATATAAATTAATGTTTGACTACAATCCCACCTGATGTTTACTGGCGATGTAACCTAAGGTGATAAAATGATGGTAAAACTTACAAAAAATCGATCCACACTTAGCTTGAAATCATTCAGATTGTAACAGGACGGAACCAACGATGCAGGTAAGCTATTCTATTCGTGATACGCAACACAAATGATGAAACAAAGCGCGTCTTCCGTACCAAAGAGATGCTTCGACGAAACGGTGGGTACTGTTATTGCATCAGCTCGTTCGTTTGTGGAAAAGGAGATGGGGAGTTAACACGTACATGTAATAGGGTATCACGTTAGTGCGTATCACGTAGTAAACAACGAGAGACTGATACTGAAAGCGGAAGCGCTTTGCTCAAGGTTTCAAAGGATAGGTTAAAAAAAATCTGTGTCACCAATAAGCCTCTTTGTACATCTTGAACGGAAAATTTTAAATGCCGATAGCTTGGGTTTATCCATTATCAATAACAGACCAGATTGGCTTATGGTATATGAGGCTACAAACACCACATTACCTCTGATGGTTATATAAGATACTTCATGTACAAAAAAACACAAAGTATCGACAGACACGCGGTAGAAAGCCGCAACGATCGCGTGCCGGCCGCCTGGCGAGTTCCGCTAGACGTGCTCAAGATGCAATTATAGAATTTTTACCAGCGTTGATTTAACATTAACGGTATTATCATTATTAATAAGCTTTAAAAGTTATTTAAGTTCGTCTTATGTTTTCGTGGATTTTATAATTAACAAATTAGTCCCTTTTATTCGAGTTATTGCTCGGGCATTGAAAAAATATGTCTCAACTTTAATTACGACATAAGTTAAAAAATATTCATCAGTTAGTATAATATTTTAAACGTGTTAAATGATCGGTTTAGGTTTTTGGTTATTTGGCTTTTGCCTCTCTGTCTTGTCATCATGACAACAATTGTAAAATGCTACAGATTAACGGCTCGACATAAATTTTACAAGAGTTACAAGTGACAGTCGAATGCAAATTTAAATTATATACACAAGTATACGTGATCTGCACTCGTAGGGCCGTTAAGAGAATTCCTAACTTTCCAGGTGATTCGATGAAATCCCACGACATAATGGATAATGGTGATAGTAAATTCGCGCTACAATGTCTTCTCATGCAACAGAGACGTGATGTGAAACCGCAAGTGAGATTAACCTTCGTCGTTGTGTTATCCTCGTAAATAAAACATTTTGTTATGTGAAGAACGCTGTTTTCAAGTCTCTGTGCATAATTAAATGAAGCCAGCTATGTACCCTTCTTACAATCAGTCGTTTTTTTTTTGTTTACTCCAATTATCAAACCAGTACAAATAGAGGAACGTGGCTTCAGTTGGTAATATGACCGTGATTGCAGAGAGAGGGTCCCGGGTTCGATAATTGTTTGTTCTCGGGTCGTGGTTCATGCTACCTGCAACTCAGGGGATCATAGTGCCGATGTGTGAGTGTGTGAGCGGTGGAAAAAAATCATCAAATAAACAGCAATATCCCAGCAACACTCGGTTTGATAACTTGTATTAAAAAAAACCTTTTTTTTATTTTATAAAGTAAATAGTGGCCCCGCCTTGACTTCGTTCGGATTAAACAATCATCTAACTGGCTAATTTATATTTATGACTAGCATACCGCCCCCGCTTCGCTTCAGAATAACTACGCCTTACGCTTAAATAGCACCTGCATTGGTTCAGGACTGGGTTTTTCTCGTTCTATGAACTAGAAATATATTAATTTATAACTTTGTTATTTATGGACGGATTGCAATTAAACGAACTATAATATTTAGTGATGTTTACTGCAATACATTAGCGAAAACCATAACGAAATCGATTAAACCGATTCTGAGCTTATGCGCGCAAACTCACAGACACAGAAAAAAACTTAAATTGTACCAATATCTTCCTTGAGTATATTGCGCTTTTGTTTAAATAGATTGACTCTACTTAGACACCTGTACATGAATTTCAAAATTTATGAACATAGCAGCAGAAGAAAGAATGCGATTTCTTCTAACTAATGCGGTATACGTGTCACAACTTCGAAGCTAAGCAAGTACAGCATTCTAAGCGTTTTCCTTAAGGCCGCGTAGGGTGTACGCATAACTGCCGTTGCGCAATCAATTAGTACCGCATGACCCAATAGGGACTATTTTGAGGCGGCATTTGGGGCATGCGACCGAGATCGACTGCCGAGATGAACGACCGACACGTTTGTCTCAACCCGAACAGCATGGCCGCGCAATTGTGAGTGCACAGAAAATAAGTGCTTCTTTTTAATGGTTATTTCTATCTACGTGCCTTTACAAAATGTGTGATCAATTCACTGTATCTACAAATGCTATTTTGAACCTGAATACGTATACAAATTGATATGGTTTTTTGAAGACACATTATTACAATTATGAACAATTGCTAGTTCATTTGATAGTTACTGACGAAACTGTAGTGAAATTTGCTACATGGTTTTAAGTTTTGAATGTAGTTAGAACAAATGTATCTCGACTGCTCAGATCCTCAGATACGAGTGCGCCAACCTAGCCAGGCACTTTTTATCTTTCGTAATGTAACTACCCGTACACACTTATCGAACAAAAATTAACCAGAAATTCTTGTTTCAAAAATTGTTATTTTTGTAAAATAAAATAAAGAAAAATTATTATTATTATATTTGGTAAAAAAACCCGCGCTCAAAATTTATAGTTTAAAACGGAATCTGTCCGCCTAATCGCTTTGATCGCAACAAAATGCTTCTTGGAATTTTCAAGCCGTTCTTACCAATAAACCCAGTGATTGATTCATGATGAAAGATTAGGTAGTAATAAAGAAAAAATTATAAACGCTTCATAAAAATGGGTAACATATTTTTCAAATACGGTTACTGTTTGTGAAGGGCAGGATCATGTTTCTGAAGCGAAGCGAGCGCGAATTACTAATATCTGTTATGAAGAATACAATTTCATGCTCATGATATTATAAAGTTAGAGTGTGAATTGTGTGAGTTTGTATATATGCGAAAAGTATTTTCCAATTCCAAGCATGTAACTGAAAAATTCTATTACCATTTTGAAGATATATTATTCCAGAACCACGTAGCCTTACATATCACGTATATTAAATTTTAAATTTTGACGTCGGTGTGGGCCGCTAGTTTAATATAGAGTTATTGAGTTTAAAGAGACAACGATTTTTATAATCACTATGATGTGATGTGTTCTTTTTATGTTTTTTCCTCTGCACATAATATATATTTTAGCTTCTGAGCAACGCAGACGAAGTCGCGTTTATCAGCTGGTATATACCATAAGTATTAGCTCCGTATTTTAAGAGCTATTCTATTTACAAATGTTTACAGAGCAACATTTTAGTTCCACAATCACTGGAGCTCCGTCGTGGAGGTTCTTCATCGACCATTCAAGATCACTTTCATTGTGCGAAAACCGTGCGACTCTCTTTGTTTTGACTATAAAATCAAAACGAATAGAACATTATATTGCGTAGAAGATTGTATCACACAATTATTGGTCGGCGTGCTTTAATTACTAGACGGGGATTAATTTTCAAAGACGATAACAACGTTATTTGAAGTCTGTCGAACTACCCACGCCTACTGTAACAGATGGCGTACGATATTATTTTTTTTTTCAAACTTAGCCTTCGTTATACTGTCTGAATCGTTAGTTATATTGTCGTTTATCGATGGAAGGACATGTTTTCTCTTAATGCTAAGAAACGCATTTACACATGTTTCCCAAATCATGCCCAGTTGAAGCTCAGCGTTACGGGACGGTTGCTGCTGAAAGTTCACATGCCACCGTTGAACTCTGAGGGCATGCCAAATGATGCCTTTCGACGTTACCGTACGGTATACCATATATATACGGCGCATGTAAAACAGGAAAAGAAGACCCAGTGGGTACTTTCTGAGTAACCATTAAGTTCCTTTATTACTACAAAACGTGAGTCTAAAGGGAATTTTAATTGGGTAACGTTCATTATACCGTTGAATAGTTTGTCCATAGAAATTTTATAGTTTTTTGTTTGAAAATAGCGGTAGTAATTTCCTGTTGTACGATCTGAGGATGATTGCCACGAGTACATGTGTTTTAATTGTAAGGGTGTTCGTAGTATTTGTGTTTTTCCGCGATCGTGATCATCCATTACACTTAAGGGTCATAGCACACATATCAACTCGGAAAGGGATCGTCACCGTACCGTAACAACGACAAGTGACAATGAATATTTTTCCTACACAAAACGTAACTTAAGAAGTTTGCCAATGTTAGGGCCGCTTAAATATTTGTTCGCAACCCTACGTGACAAACACTACTTTAAGGTTTCATGGACCAAGTTGTAAGAGTTTACGATTTTTACTTTACAATTAATAACCCATCCTCGCTTCGGTTTGATAAATTCCGAGGGAATTTACCCATTTTGCAGCCTAAACACTGTCCTAGTTTATGGCCAATAATATAAACTGGAAGTCTGCCAAAAATCATTAAATTTGTCCAGTGTTTTTAATGTTAAACGTGTACAACTATACATTAATTTAAAAAAATACGTATTTACAAAATCTACCCTCGTTTAAATTAAGAAAAAATAATCAATCCACTGATTCGGCCCCTCAGTTGTATTATGAGTATCCATAATAAATTATATACATACATGTGAATCAGGTTGATAATTTAATTTTTAGGATCCCACAAAATGAAGTAATGTTAAAGGTCGTTCACGTACTGGCATGATCGTCGTTTTATATGATTTTTTTATGAATTTATATATACAAATCCAACGACTGATAATCGTAACAACGTAACATTGTAACTTGTAACAACAGTACTGTTGTTCTAGTAGTAGTTATTCTAATATTACCTAATTTTTCTCATGTCCAAAATTGTTTAAATTATATTTAAGAATTTAATAGCTAAAATTAATCGGTTGATTTATAACTTAACCGTCTATGAAGCAAAGGCTGCGTTTGTCTAATCACGATAATTTAAAAAACTGCGACACAAATTTTCGATCAGTGATCACAAATAGATACAATGATTCGTGATGAGTTTATGGATAAAATGTATGAAAACGACTGATAAAAACAAGTACCAATTGCAACTGCAGCTATTCGTAAACTTTACGATCATATTTTCGGAAACGAAGCGAAGTCGAATTACTAGTTAAACACTTAAGTTAACAGAGGATTAACAAAAACTCCTAAAAACTGTTTTAATACCTTGTTTGTCACTAACCCGGTTTACCGGTTAGCCGTCTCAGTCAGTATCTCTATTTTTTTCTCATTCTGTCTCAGTCTACCGCATATCTAAAAGATTTCTTTTTCTCTGACTTTCTGATTTGTCTCCGTAAAACCTACACAGATGATGTGGTCTGCAAAGACCAATAAAACTGTGTAGATTGCACAGCCATTTACCACTGTCGTGAATTAACTCTTTAATCTCATGTATTGAGCCCGACACACGCTAGTACATTAATGTCTATGGTTTTCGAATGGCGCTTAGGCAGGAAGTGTGCAAGCAAACGGAGTTAATATTTATACAGGGCGTATTTAGATTGCATTGCTTCTAGTTGGCTTTTGATGTAATTAATGATACTAAAATTTCTATCTAATTTAGTGTACATTGTATATATCTGTTTCTTGTTCATTCATAGTTAGAAAACAACGTTAATTGCAGGCTCCGATCTTGTGATGTTGGTCATATCAAAGTTAGAATTTTACTAACGAGTCCTAAGAATAAAATTATACAGATTTTGATTTAAATGATTATTAATTTAAGTTTTAATCTGATCAATAAAAATAATATATATATATTCGTGTACGAATCACGAATTTCAATTTATTCCAAGCTGCCTACTTTACAAATCGATTGTCACTTGGTCAAATGAAAGAAAATCGTTCGGAAAGGAAACCTGTATTTCTGGGAGTTATCATCGATTATGTCTATTTTATTCTCGACGGTGCCTGAAATCAACCACTGCCATTTGGCTAGCATTGTGGTTTATTACCTATTCTTATTCTGAGGGTAAATCTATATCCAGCTGTACAACAGTAATGAAATAAAGATAAGTTGAATGGAAAGGTATTATCGCATTCTTTAATGGGACATTACTACAAGGTTCATAAGATTTTTTTGAGGATATTACAAAATAATCAATAAATGCAAATACCGCATCAGTCTCACCACCGCATGTGACATTGATAGCACACTGGTTAATCGACGGCAATTATAGTATTGCACGTGACTAATATGTGTTATTGATACATGTAATTATCGAAGTATTTACACTCCGTGACGTGTAGATATGCCGAGAGGAAAATATATGTATGAGTAGATAAATTAAACTGTGCATGTAATAAAATACTCGAATTTTACTACATGAACGTAGGATATGGGATATAATATATTTTATCTTCGTATTTCTCTATTAACTAACGCATTGATAGCCGAAAACGAATACGTAGAAAAGCGAAAATTACCGAGAGTTTATATAACATAATCCTCACGGTAATGTTTGCTTTGCGAGTCATCAGATATTAATATATTTTTAACAAATACGGCACCTTATTTCAGTTAATATTTAGCTATAGACGAATTAAATATCGCAAAGCATTTTATCAAAACCATACATGTATTAAACAAATATTCTCATGTAAAGTAGCATGACGTTGTATTTGTCTCCACTAGTGAGCAAATATCTCTGTTGATATTAAAATATTTCATAATTTTCTTCGTTGATGTTATTAACACAGTCATTGTGATTTCTTCTTTTTTCTTTTCTTCATTCTCTGTCTGTAATATTTTTATCAACATACATCAATAAATATTTGCAAGTTAAGTTCGTTAACTTTTAAATGAACGCTTTTACTATTTTTGTAAATAGGAAATTATCGTCAATTTGTACTTTAATGGTCGTGCCAGTCCCAAAAGGCCATAATATTTAGAGGTCACAAAAGATTCCACATTCGTTACACTCATTAAACCACTGTAACTTTCGTTAACAAACTTTGCGTTGAAGGCGAGACTACAGCATTCCGTACTCCAGCGCAATTGAGTTATTAATTACTATGATTTGGCAAGCTAATCTAATAAACTCGGCTCCGGGTCCGTCGCGGCTCTTAATTTATCATTACTCATCGCATAATATCTCATTATTACAGTCGGCGTCTGTTGTGTGTGTGTGTGTACTGACGAATGTTGATTTCGCCTTTGCTACTCGTGGTTAAATGTAAATATTAAATACACCGTACAGTGGATTGCTGAACGACGGTGAGTATGAGATTAACGATTGATTAATGTTCTACTGAATACGTAATTGTAGAATTATTCAACTTTATTACATTTCACAACGAATAAGTTTTTTGGACCCTACTTCGAGATTTTGCTTTACGAGTTATAGGTGAAAGATATGCACGTTCATGTATATACTCATCTCTTTTCCTAGTTTGGAACAGGCTGTGCAGCGAAGTAAAACATGAAAGTTGATATATCCCAATTAAGACGCGAATCAATTACATGACAGCGATGTAACAAGAATCGGCGAACTATAAACGGAGTATTAGGATTGTAAAACCTAGGATTTAGCGTGAAATTTATTGAAGTCCTGTATCATTTCAAGTTTGTAAAACGATAATATATCTCATTTGGTAAAAACATTATATATTGAAGATGTAAACAAAACAATCGGAACTCGTATCGACCAGACATACGATAGACATTTTATTTTTACAAGCAACATAGACAAATATCCAAGAGTCTTGGGCGTTTGTGTTGTAACTAGAACATTATTACAAAAACTTGGTAAACACACGTTACGAATAACCTATGTAGTCGACAGCTCTTGAAAACTTAAATTTGACTATTTTAACACTTATTAGTGAATATTATATTATTACAATTTTTTATGAAGTGTGAATAATTATATATATGCTTTCGTAATATTTTTCTTAGTATTTTACATCAACCACCGCCACTTAATACTGCATGACCTAAATATAAAAAAAATGTAAATTTATGCAATCGTACTCTTATTAATGTTTTCATGTTTATAAAATGTTAGTACCATAACAACTTTCTTAACTATAAATGTATGCTGCCAAGTAAATAGATTTAAGAACATCAAAAGCTTCAATTTCACATCTACCGAGTGGGCGTGCACTGTTTCGACAGGATAACCGTGTTTCCATAAATTGGGTTGCTCCGACATCAAAACTTTTCTCAGTAACTACGTATTTACGCAACCTTATTTTGAAGCTTTATGGTATCGCACATCTGCCGTTTTTAGGTCACCGATAAACCTTATTACATTCCCCCGAATTGGATTTATCGATAATTGTTAAACACGTTACGTCACGCCAACTTTCGAAGCTCCACGTAACAATTCCTTGCAAGTGATATATTTCGGTGAGTATTGAACCTGCTAGAGGGTTTCGGATGATTCGTTGAATATACGCCCGAGGTGACATTGACTTTCTTATTGTCGCGGGGCTGATAGCGCGGTTCGACGCAGCGATTCACATGCACGCCGCCTGCCGTCACGCGCGCGCGCCTCCACGCTCCGCGACCGCCCGCGAGCCGGGCCCGCGATATGCCCGCAGTGAAAGTATTCAACATATTCGGCGGACAGAAGCCGTCCGAGAAGCAACAACCCGCATCCCCCGCTCAAGTCGCTATCCAAAGATTCTATAGGACTTTTTCAGTCGGCTCTGAAAGCTCACACGAGCATAAGGGCGGGAAAGTTACCGCGATCGCTGCTTGCCTCGAAAAAAAGATCAGTGATCCCCCGAAAGCAAATAGTGATATTGTGCAAAAGTTTCCGACTAAATCTAATGTTATCGATTCTGTTGTGAACGGCACGTCGGACAATTTGAAACCTCGGCATCATGCGTACGAGAATGTAAACATTGTGCACGCGGATAGAGTAAAACCGGAAGAGGATACATTGCTCGATGAAACTAAGGGGTATTGTTCTATTTACGAGAATATAACGATAGTCGGTAAGCATCCAGAAAATAAATTGGACAGTGAAACTATATCCGAATCAAAATTAAACAAGGCATTGGAATCATTTGATAAATTACTATCGGAATTTACGTCTAGCACTACATCTTTGACTCCTGATGTAAACATAAACAATAATAGCTTTATTATACCTAAATTACAAAAATCTAAGACTTGCAGTATTATTGAATCTCGCTGTATATTAAAAAAAACTAATTCTGATCCAGAGAGTGAAAGAATAAACCGAAATACAGTAACGCGAAATAATTCAATAGATAAAACTACAAGTTTATGGAATCTTGATGATATGAAAGGAAAGGAACTAACAAGTCCTTTGAAACCTTTGACCGTTGTACCTGATGAAAAAATGAACCCTGATAAATATGCAACCTATAAAATATCGTCTAAAAACACTACACGTGCTAATTTTATTAAAACAGAAGATTTGAAAAAACTTGATGTAAAAACAAGAATTTTAAAAAAGACATTGTCTAATCCACCATCAACGCCGGTACCTGTTGTATCGAAGTCGAAATCGGTCCTAAAGAAAGTAGACAAAAACGTTATTGAATCAAAGAAGATAAAACAAAAAACTGTAGAAAATAAAGATCCTCCAAAGTCCCAAATGCAGAAAGCAAAGAGTGTGTGGGAGATTGGAAATGAATCCTTTATTTTATCTAATTTGGAAAGGACCAAATCCACTACTTCTATCACGGGTTCTCCAAGTAAGATCCCGGTGATCAGGAGTCAAATGTCGCAAAATAAGTTTAGTAGTACTAGAGCGCTTTTTTCTCCCACTCCGGTTGATCTAAATAATGTAGACCAGGCCAGAGAGTGTGCTCAGAAAAAAAAGCCAATTGTCACACGAAAAACCACAGAGAAATCTGAATTTACCAAACAAACAAAACAAAAATCGCAGCTTAATTTGAAGTCTGATGCGAAACGACAAAACGATAAAACAAAGAAAGACTCGTCTGACAAAAAAGGGGTCTCTTCTTCAAAATCATCAGTGAAGGATTATTCAGATGAAATAAGTGCCGTCCGAGCGAAGCTCCAACAGAGAAAGATCAACAACAAAAGAGACCTTGTCATACCGACACCAGAGTCTAAACGAAATGGAAATGAACCGGATGAAATCAATTCGACGCTGTCACCTGTCAAGTACATAGTTAAAAAACTTGAGTACAAAACGGCTTTGGAATCAAAAACGGAGGCTACCCAATTTCAGATTTGTAAAGTGATTCCTCCGGTACACAAGGAGTTATGCGTGGCCAACACGATGTTCCATAACCACCTGAGCACACTCGTAGGCAGACAAGTAAAGTGCATCGAGTCACTCGATGATACAAGAGTATGTACACAAGTCGGCAAGCTTCAGTTACATAAACATACCGAAGAGAAGATATCCGATACGCACTCGGACTGCAGTGACGATTCGGGTCACGTTTCCAACGATGCGTCGAACGAAAACGACATTGGTTTCGACAGCAGTCAAAACATGAGTCCCGTTCACAACGGTATCGATGAAATAGACAACAAAATATTTGAGAGTCCAAAAGAATTAGGGATAAACTTGCCCGGGAATGCGAAAAACGTATGTCCCGTGCGGCCGGCGAGGCGCGGCGGGCGCGGCAACGAGGTCGATAGCGGTACCCACGCCACCGACGCTCCAAAAGTGGAAGAGCAGGTACGCGACACTGTTAACATATCGATAATAACAAATTGCAGGTGCTCTGTACACAATACAATTTAAAACTGGTAGTAAAATCGCATCTTGAACAATTCACATTTCATTATTATCGCGTCGATGTAAAACGAGTCTTAACAAGATATCTCGAAAGCTGTCGGAAATTCCCATCAATAATAACAATCGTGAGAGGTCACTGACTTATTTCTATGGCTACATCGTTGGTTTGTATATAGGAAATTATGCAAGTATTAATATTATTCCTGTAACATTCTCCGGTCAAGATAGAATACATAACTTCCTGTTAGCATGCACGTCGCTGGTAAACAATACCGATTCGACTCGGATGTCTTGAATTTTAAATAAGAAAGAGGTCCTTTCACATTGATTTGAAGAAATTCGTGTTGAATCATACTAATAACATTATGAATATATTCAGATATTATCGATCATTAAAATCAAAAGAAATATAAAGCTTCTTGTTTACGATTCGAGATTTCGAAACCCAAACTAACATCACGTAAGATTTATGTGTTCGTTAGTTTAAAAACATTAGGTAACTTTCGGCATCTTTACCTGATTACCATGAAAATCATCACTTATGTAACTTTCAATAGGAATGCGCTGGCCATTATCGTAAATAAACCTACGTAATTATTTAAAGTTACAAAAGGTACCTAAGACCGCCTGTACCTCGATTAAGTTCAAAAGATGATATCTTCGTTTGAATTGCACGACAGCCCCAACAATGCTGTAAAACGAGTTCGGTATATTTTCAATGTTGCCTATAAAAAATGAAATCCAGTTGTAAGTAATTTTCTTTCGTGTCATCTATAAGCCACAGATCCATTAATGAATGTTCAAGTGCTAAATCCGGAAAATTTAGAATTTACAATAACATTCTACTTCTTTTAATCTACGGCGGGTATCTATCCTTACGTAGTGAACGTACCACCTGCACGGACGACGCGGTTTACCTCTTCATTCATAATCCGCACTGCAAAAAGCTACATGGGTTGTGGCTGCGGCAGATTTATTTACCTTTTTACTTTCACTGTCTTTTTACTGTACTGATTTTAATATATTTACGTCATCCGACGCACAGTGACGTGAACCATACAAAAAAGTGGGACATTTGAATTTTCACCGTTTTATGCATAATTACTGTGTGGTATTTCGTAAGTTACATTTAAAAAACATAAAAATTTCTTTATACAACAACACATCGTTATTCCGAAATTAAAACGCGGATCCCACCCTTACTACGTGCCGAGTTAACTGTCACTTTCATTTCGACTTTCTTGTACCACGATGTGACTGCATATGTTGCGTACATCAAGTCGAAAATGTATCGAGAGAATCCCATCTTCGGACGTTTACTTTGTATCGGACATTTTATACCAATAAGTTATATCAATACATCCAATACGTGCTTATTGTATCTGATTGTATTATTTTCGCTTTATCGTTCTCCTAAGTTACATGGCAGTACTCAACAGCTAATAAAATTGAATAAAAGCAACAATCCATCATTTTTTATTAATAGAAATGTATTGTTAAACTTTCTACTTTAGTGGTGGTCAGTAATTTCGTTAGCAATTTGCGAATCAATTAGCATGCTTAACATCATCTTTATATCGCCGTGAAATGGAACTATCGTGACATATGTCTCAATGATATAATTTATTACCCATAAGATAACACCAAGCTGGGTTAGAGCAGGTAACATTAGATTCATAAACATAAATGTTCACAGTCTCACACCCCCGCACTAGTAGGATTCGTAGTGTCGCGAGTAGCATGGCCATACAGAATAATGACATCACGAACACCCATGACCCGAGATCAAACATCTGTCACATAAGTGTCTGCCCCGGCCGGGAATCGAACCCGGGACTACTCGCTCGGCAGGCAGGGTCACTACCTGCCAAGCGAGTAGTCGTCCTTCAAATACAACATAATAATATGCTAAATACTTGATAGCTGATACTTGCTATGCTTACCATAAAAACATACGAGTGTGTGATGATTAACGATCGGTTATCGTTGGACGTAACAAAATAGCAACTTTCTAAGCTTCTAGTACACGATGGACGAAGGCACTCACATGGTATTATAAAGCTGCAACGCTACAAGTCTACTCCTATAATTACTTCGACCTAGTAGAAAGCATGCCATTAAACATACACTATATAAATATGTATTTCAACCTATGAGCAATAAACACTTAAACTTTGAAAATATAAATGAATTTACCGTCCGGAACACATACTGCACGCATGCACTTTGAATTTTTTGTACACTAAGAAAAACTGCCATATTACATCAAAATTTTATATGGTCTTAGATTTGAATCCGTTAACAATCAAATCAAATTTTAATTTTTAATTAGGCTGAATACTTGAAACTTAGGCGACCGCTTAATAATAAAACAAATACTTTAATATTTAATTTTCATTCCCACAACAATATTTAGAAAAGATCAGGCTTTAATAAAAAGCTTTGAAGATTCACCCTTCTACAAGATGCCCAGTTGACAAATTTGTTTTTGACAGAATTTTTAAATAGAGAAGAAAACTATATCTGGCAACTCGAGTTTGTCGAGTGATATAAATATTGTTACACCTGATTTCAATATTTCTCACTTTTTTATCTACATAAAACTCATTGTTATTTGCTTTTCACCAAAAGCATTCAAACTAGTCAGATACTCTTAAGATATAAAAATTCAAACTCAAATGAAAAATATATCTTAACAATAAATGTATATATTCAGCTAAAATCAATACAAAGACAAACAGTTTTCGCTGACTGTCCAATAACCTAGCATTCTCTGTTTTATTGTCAATGAAATTCCCATAACACGTGCGTCATCACTATTTCAATTTGCTTGAGCACGTTCGATAATTAGTTGAGAATCACTGTCGGCGATAAGGAACTCCGCATACTGGCGGCGAATTTATTTTTCGACAGCTATTCATCCTGCATGTCGCTCGAGCAAAGATAATTTATACACACACGATTTTTTTACGTTCTTATCTATTGGCCCCATTGTCATCACTGAAATGTTTCAAAATGTAAAATAAAAATAAAACAAATATATGAAAACGAAATTAAAAAATCACTGTTTCCGCAATTAATATTATCCTCGCTTATACAAGTATAATTTACTTCACCTATTCATACTGGCGTGAGACTAGTTTATTTCTCAATTTTCTACCCCTGAAGTGCACTACTGATTTTATTAGTGAAATAAATAAATTATTTTTTAAACAACATTAACGATCAGACAAGAGACTACGTCAAATTATATTCGCGGTATGTTCGCGCAATTCGCATCACGTCCAGCTTTCGCTGACGGGAAAGCAATGTCCTATCGTCGACGTAACGGATGCCCGTGTGCTCACAGCACCGGCCTGGTAAACGCAAGCTTAATCTTATATCCAAGTTGGTAGTGAGCTGCCATTTGAGCGATGGGAAGCGGGTTCCAATCCCAGCAGACATTCATGTGACAGGTTGTTTGTTCTCGGGTAATGGGTATTTGTGATGTCTTACTTTGTGTACGCTCACGACAGCTGCAGACAGGGAACCCTAGTGTGGTTGTGTGGGTATGTAAAATATTCAGATTTGGGCTGGTGCTGCCAAATGTCATCTATCAGCATTGGACTCGATGGAGAGGCGTGCAAAGAGGCTCATTGGTGA
>DWPT01001706.1:0-17896 GCA_018251895.1 Agathymus mariae mariae
ACGCGTGTCGTTTTATTGCGATCGAGTAGTGTTGCATAAATAGAGTGCATTGACATTATAATTATGCTACCACAAATGTATGCTGCATGTATGTGTGTGTATTGTTATTAAATGAATGAGGGAGTTGAATGTAGAAGAAGGTGCATAGATTAGCAAAAGCAGGCGATTATTGAAGATTACAGATAATTAATTATTATTGCAATTATTTTGTTGTGATGCTTCTAACACCGAAAAGATTTAAGCATTAATTGTAGTAAAATATTGGACATATCAACAAAAGTCATGCAATACTTATTATTTACTACGAGAAGTAGCAAATCACTTTACAAAACACTATGAAAACTACATTAATTATTACTGATATATTGATTCTAATATATATATATAGTACTATCATTATTCTATCATTATTAAAAATTTATTATTAATGTGCTTAACTGAAATATATATTTCCGATATTTCTACAATATTATGATGTAGGTGATATGCTGTTTTTGCGTTTAAAAATAGATGGCGCTACTGTGCTATGGAATGAAGTTTTATATGACAGCTGGTAGAGCGATAAACAACCCTATATTTAAACATTGTTGCTGACAATAACTTAACTAAATCCGCTCGTACACTCGTACCCTATATTCTAGTTCAACGACGAAGAATGCAAGTTCCTTGTGATAAGAAGTCGCGCTGCCCTGCTCGCGATCCACGCGATGGACTTCCGCCTGCACAAGGACGGCGTCCAGCTGTCTATATTGATATCGCACATCAGGTTGACAGTGATGCAGTTAGATTTTATACCGCGACTGATACTTAGGAAGCGGCTGGCGATGATACACTGCCATGGGACCAAGTTGAACTTGAGCGCGTTTACGCTGCAACCAGGTGAGTTATTATTATCAATTATATACAGGTATATTATTAATGATACACAGACGGATGTTCCGAGGCACCTCGTGCTTTGTGTCAATAGTCAACAAACAAGCAGATGAGCTTTATGATGGTAAGAGATCCAAAGTTGTCGAAGACGGAAGCGAGAAATGCGCTTACCACTGCCTCCAGTAGCCCAGCCATCATACAGAAATGGCTGGATTGTCTCGTCTGCCCTCGACTCTATTACGCTATATGAGGATCAGAAGTTGACGTGGATTTAAGGATACCTATATGGAGCTTCTTCTAGTTCGACATCTTTTAAAGACATAGCCCTAGTCCTATCTGATCTAGTGGTGTGGGTCGCCGTCAGGGCAGATTGGAAATATCGTGCCGTCCGACCCGGTGGTGTAGACCCATCAACGGGGGAGAAAGGAAAATTGTCATCTGACGTAGTAACCTCGGCGTTGGCATTAAACATCTGATGGTACAGATAAATCTAAAATTATTGTGGTCCCTGCATCATAAGTGACATCTCCTATAAAAAAGGCATACAAAAAAATGAAGGTTTTGTACAATTCAAAGTTTAAAATTAGCCTTACTTTTTGTGCATCCCCCAGATATAAGCCACTTCATCTACTATCCCCTCAGCCACGTCACCAATCAGATCGAGCTGATGAAGCTGCAAACCGATATCATATGGTCCAACCTCACCGAGCTCGACTTATCTCACAACAGGCTCACGTAAGTATAGTTTAAGTTTTATACTTAGAAATATTCACATCGATATATACAATTATGTCACTGTAGCTAAAAAAAAAACAAAATCGCGCTATCGCTGATTTGTTCAAAACTTGCATAAAAAAAATACCAGAACAGCCACTCCCCAGACGTTGTCGGCTTAGGACATCTCCGTTTCAAATGTTGAATATATTATGTCAATGTCATAGTCTAATGCTAATGATCGAACGCCCATTCGGCTCGTAGCACCAAACGTGTCGTTAGCACGTGGAAGACGGAGCACTCGCTATTTACTGGTTCACCGACTCTTCAACCGTGTACGGCAGCCAGGTAGAAAACTACACTGTGCTAGATTACTATCCGGAATTTATGGGTGAAACAGATTAACATGCACAATGAGCAGGTCGCGTTGGCTTGGACGGATTCACATTCCTCACATACATCCCAAGTATATATTTATCATGTGAAAGAGTCTAGAGAGAATCGCACTCGCGATTTTTTAGTACCTATTATTATTTCCTGTCACAATAGCCTGAGTCAGGTCGTCTATTAAGCTAACATTACTCCTAAACGTGTATTCAGAACAGTGGAGGGCTTCGACTTGGAGAATCGAATGCCGCAGCTCCACCACCTGGACCTGTCCCACAACTACATAGAGAAGGCGACGGTGCTGCTGTGTTGCCGCAACTTGCCGCTGCGGTCGTTGAAGCTGGAGGGCAACCCGCTGTGCCATGACCACATCGACCCGGAGCGATACGTCACTGTAGTGAAGATGATGTTCCCCACCCTCAAACTGCTGGTGAGATAGTTTGAAACTAGTCAGATGCACGGGCTGGCGGGGGTCGCTAACGACCTACGCCCTACACACAACCCATGAACAAACAATCGAACAGAACCAGAGCCCCTCCAGGTTCACATGACACCGAAACGTTGGATATCCAGGACGAGGTACCGGTGCGGCTGCCGGGCGACCTGCCGGCCGCGCAGCGCAACTGCTGCCCGCACGCCGCCGAGCCGCTGGTGGACAGCTTCCTGCAGCTGTTCGTGCCGCTGTTGGACTCGCCGATGGACGAGCGTGTTCTGCTGTCGGACATGTACGCCGAGCGCGCGCTCGTCACTGTCACGTACAGACCGAAGTTTGGTAAGGTTCACTTTGTTGATAGCAGTTTAGCGGCGTTGTCTTTGGTTACTTGACAGCACTCGACTGACAGCGCCATCTGGTAAGCGATAGTGCGACCATGGGGGAGAGGGTAGGTGGATAAATGCAGGAGCGTAATTAAAGTTATGTTGGTTGAGGTCGTGCTCGTAGTGTGATTCGCGATTCAGCCAAGTTACCAAACTGGTAGTTGATTGATGCATAAGGTTAGAGCACTATGAGTGACAGGGCGAACCTAATGCCTTCAAATTTATTTATTCCAATTACAACAATAACATAATATTACATGTGATATGATCACTGGTATGGTCTGCAATTTCATATACTGCAATCATTCATCATAGCATATCTAAATCTATGGGAATCCTAGTGCCAAGATGTGTGACCGTGTGTTTGAGCGTTCATTTAGTTTGTCTATTTATAATTATATGACAACCAGAAAAAATGTTTGGCACACAACCTCGAGTTTACATATAATACATAATTATCGATTTCAACTTTTAATGTACCCGTACCCGTAATGTGTAACTTTTGTGTACCCTTGTGTGTGTGCGTGTGTGTGTGTGCCCTTGAATCTAATGGCACAAGCCTTATAAGTGAATGGTTCTAAATTAGATTTCAACAAGTTGAGGTTTTGTGAATCTGTTACTAAAGCAATATTTGCAGTATGGAAATGATGTAAATTTTCAAATTATGTGCATATTACAAAATTATCGTTTACTTCAGAGAAAGAAAACGTTGTGATATAATGTCTATACCTGAGAGTTGTGCGTAATGTTCGTAATGTCTGATCCCAGCCCAGCAGTGGGTTCTAATGATGGATTTCTGATATAAATAAATTTGTGTCTACGGCCTGTGTATGTATGAACAAACTTATAGACCGATTTTTCTGTTCAGGTTACGACTCGGAATACAGGTACCCTCGGAGCCTACTGCTATACAGCAGAGTGCTGCTGGAAGGCAGCATGGAATTTGCTAACGGGAAGTCCGATATTGACAAGTTGCTAAGACGGTGGCCTAACTTCGAGCATGACCCATCACTGTTAACCGTCGACGTCATGTTTCACAATGTAAGCCGGTTTGCAGTACCTGTCGTTACACTTTGATGGGGTGTGACATTGATCGTATAACTAGAAATATTATGTAGAAAAAACTTAACTTTGTTGTATAAAGAACTCCATCCATCTAAGTCCAAGCCAGCTTCCCCTGCTCGCACCACGACCCTGCTGATCAGTGGGTGAGGCTGTGGCCTATGGTCCTTTCTGTCAAAGGATACTGGGCTCTATACCATCCACGTTAACTCTGAGAGTACTCGTCTGCTGTGGTAGAGCTTCTACTGTCTGGCTAGCGACCACCGTCCTAAATTTTAAATGTTGAAATAATTTTCTATTTATCTCGGTTGCAGTGCTAAATATCAGTTAACAGATGGGTTTATTTTTCTATTTCTGAAACTAATAACAACATTAATTTATAAAGAGAAACAATTTGAAATACACAAAGAGTGTACATTTGAAATTCAAACAAAATTTTATGCATTTATCTATATATTGATTAATCTATATAGCGCGCATAATTAGCGCAATGTACAGATACTTGAACGAAGTAAACCTATACTATAACACGGCCTTTCTGTTCGTTTGTCGACATACCGTATAAAAGCTTTGTGTCACAGGAGACTTCGACAATATTCCGACTGGACGGCATCGTGAAGCTACCGGCAGACTCGCTAGCAGAAAACGATCAGCTGTTGGCGTTCACGCGCACCATACACTTGCACACGGCGGACGGCGTTGAATACAAGATCGCGAACGAAATGATTTATTGGGACAAGCCGACCGAGGAAAGTGCCAAGGCTGCGTTCAGCAGGACGTTGGTAAGTGCTGTCTTGTTATGCTCATTTTTAATGCTCCGAATACGAACAAATTTACAAAGATCATCTCTAAGGTGTCTGTACGCTAAGCAGTCAGAAAATATGTCTCGTTGCGCACGAGGTCAAATTGAGTACACGTCTTTTTGACGTTGTAATTCCGTCAAAAATTTCAATATAACTAGTGTATTAAAGATACGTATAACACTTCTGAGATGTTTTATTATCGACCAGTAATTGATTAGCCCGGCTCTCTGTCTCCCTTCACCGATTTCGCAACCAAAATAAGTATGGAGCCAGAATATTTTTAATACATGAATTTTACGCCCATGCATTTATACTATCAAGATTTAATCGAATGGTAGGGGATTAGAAAATGGAGTAGGTTAATAAAATAGTGGAATCAAGTCAAAAAACCAATATTTTATATGTTAATAACGAACTTGTACGGTACGATGTCACCGCAGTCATATGAGTATACATTGCCAACACCAGGGGTAACATCGTCGCTTGTCAATAAGAAAAAAACAGTATACCCATGTTATTAGAATTTTATTATAAATATAGAGGCACCTCTAGCCCATGGCTTTGGCTTTGGATTTGGCAAGTTTGATTCCCTTCCAACTCTTTATTGGGCCTTGGTGGCTTATTGTATATGTATGTCCAGGCCACGCAAGACTCAGGTAATACTAGAGCAGGGTAGAGCAAGCTTTGTTTTACTTATTTACATATCGAACCACTTAAGAAGTTATTTAACATCTATGTGGTGACTATTCAACCCCTTATAATTTGTTACCGATAAGATCTATGTCGAAATTTACGCAATTAAATTTGAATCAAGATATGAATTTTCCATATATAGATATAATTTGTTAACTATTGTGTTAGATAAGTAAATAAATACAGTAACCAAATGAAAAATATTTTATTTATTTTCTTGCGAAATTCAGAATGTGCAGTTATTTTAATATAAATGGATTAATGAGATTGCCTACCACATACAACATCATTCGAATATTGAAAAATAAATTGTTCACTATTCAATCAATCTTTGACTACACTACATCAAATAAACTACCTTCAAATGATAGTATAATTTACATTGGTTTTATGTATAAAAACAGTCACAAATGACCCTTAATAGCATGTAAAAACAAAAATCATCTTGATTAAACTTCTCTTTATATTGTAAAGTTATTTACCTTGACCACACACAATTCTGTATGTATCAACTGGTGATCTATTAAAGATTTTATACAGAATTCAGAAACATTTTATATAATACAATTACCAACTTTAAACAGTGGATATTTTACAATATCAGTCAAAAAAATATTCATGTACCTGAGAAGTAACTGCTAAAGCTTTGAATAAAAAATTAAGGACACTTATGCAAACAATGCTCGAATACAAACATAGTTAATATTGTTTTAGTATCAACTTAAAAGGCAAGGGTTTCAAAAAATAACTATGAATATTAATTGGCACTATTATAATGGTTCAAATTTTACAGGCTAAAACTGATATAATTGGAAAAATAAATATATACTAACTAAGTCTGTATTACCCACTGTTCAAATGTTTTTCATACTGTGTCCATAGATTCTTCATTTGTTGGTTCAGTCTCCATTTCCATGTCTTTCTCGTCGAGTCCTCCTGCATATTTTAATCGCAACTTCTCATAATGAAGTTGCTCCTTTGAGGAGACTGATGGTTTGCATTTGGTGAGCCCTGTCCTGAAGTCTTCGAACGTCACGAATATTTCACGCTCCAAAGTTCCATTTGAAATATGATTCGTTAATGCATTTGTAGCGGCAGCTCGAACTAATCCAGAGAGATCTGCTCCAGTGTAACCTTCAGTTAACTCTGCAATAACTTGTAAGTCCACATCAGGCCCTAGCTGAGGTTTTGTACCACCTTTAGTTAGTTTTTGTAATATGTCGAATCTGTCATCTCGTGCCGGCATTCCAACATACATCACGCGGTCTAAACGACCCGGTCGCAAAACTGCTGGATCGATTATATCCGGTCGATTTGACGCTGCCAACACGAATACTCCTTCCCGATCCTCAATGCCATCCATTTCTGTTAGTAATTGATTAACCACCCTTGCTGCACCATTGTTGTCGTGCGAGCTACGTCTCGGGCAGAGTGCATCAAATTCATCAAAGAAAATGACGCAAGGAGCCGAATTTCGAGCTCGTCTGAAACATGTCCTAACTGCTCTCTCGCTTTCACCTACATACATGTTCAAAAGTTCTGGCCCTTTAACAGAAATAAAATTAACTCCAGCCTCATTGGCTACTGCTTTGGCTAGTAAAGTTTTACCGCAACCTGGTGGACCACATAGTAGAACTCCACTTGGAGCAGACAATCCAAGTTTTTGGAGTTGTTCAGGGTACTTCACAGGTGCCAATACTGCTAATTGCAAGTCTTTACGAACCTGACTCAGTGATCCAACATCATCCCATGTAACATCGGGTACTGTTACAATACCTTCACGAACAGCACATGGCTTGGTTGTTTTAAGAGCCTTAACAAAATCCTCATGCTTCACTGACAATCCAACTAATTCTTCAGATGTGTATGGAAGGCTGTCTTCTAATATGTGTAATACTTCATTTACAGGATCTGCAGGCTTATGAATGATAACAGGTGGCTTATTAATAGATTCTTCAATCAATGGATTTTCTTTAGTCTGTTCTTGTGGCTGTGTTTCTGTATTAGTTTGAGATTCTGTTGGAGTATTCTCAGCAGCATCACCTGCTTCTTTTGGCGTCTCTTCAGTTTCTTTCTCTCCATTTGGTATTAAATTTTCAATTTCATTACTTTTTGGTGGCTCAGGAACATCTTTATCAGTTTCATTTTCCTCTGCTAAAGCCCGAAGCTCATTAAATATTCTTTTAATAGCATAAGTACAGGCTTTGTTCACAAGTGCTTGAAGATCTGCACCAACAAAACCTGGAGTTATTTGAGCTACTGCATTCATATCTACATCATCATTTAAAGTTAACTTCTTACAAAGTATTGATAAGATTTCCTTTCTAGCTTTCAGAGATGGAATGCCGAGAGCAATCTCCTGTTCTAAGCGTCCTGCCCGCCTTAAGGCAGGATCTAATGCATCTGCATTGTTGGTCGCTGCTAAGACAAGAACCGAAGCATTGCTATCACTCAAACTATCTAAGCTTGCTAATAACTGAGCCACCATACGTTTCTCCATGTCTTTTTGAGCATGGATTCTATTACCACATACAGAGTCAATCTCGTCAATAAATAAAATACATGGAGCAACTGAAATAGCACGCTCAAATAACTCCCTGATCCTTTCTTCAGACTCTCCTGACACCCCACCAACTAACTCAGTGCCAGTGACAGCGATGAGTGGAAGCTGCAATTTACCTGCTATTGCATGTGCCAATAATGTCTTTCCTGTACCTGGAGGGCCATGTAACAATGCTCCTCGAGGGCACTTCATCCCCAACTCTGCAAACACTTCTGGATGTTTCATGTGCAACACTAGATCACACACTTGAGTTATCACGTCAGATAGACCTCCTACATCCTCGAAACTAACCTTAGGTGTTTTTGGTGCACCAATATCGTTTTTTTTGTTCTTTATTATTATTGGTAATTTTGTGTCTGGCTTCTTCTTTTTCTCTGACACATGTTGATTTTGTTTAGGTTTAGATGTTTCTATAGTTGTGCTATTAACGTTTCGATTCGGTATATGAGGAGTTATTGTAATTTGGTCATTGATTTTCGGAAGCTTGGGCGCGGCACTGCCGTCCTCATCACTACTTAGAATGTCAATTGGCTCGCCTGATTTATCGGTCGGCCGGCGTGCAGCCGCTGGCCGTTTTTTATCTTGCATCTTGTACATTGCTAACAGGCGGTCATTCATCGCACTACTGTTTTCATCTAACAACTCCAAATCCGATTCTTCCTCTGAGCCCTCAGACGTAGACGCACCGTCGAGACCGTAACTTTGTAGTACCACCTTGTATGCACTCTCAACCAACTGACAGAAAGCGTTGTCGCTCCTGTTATTGTATTCCCGATAGCGCTCTTTGAGAGAACGCGCCATTTGGCTGACATCGACAAACGTCTTGTCGACGTTCTCCGCGAGATAATTTTTCACACGCGAAACAATTACCGGGTCATTTATAGTCTTTTGCCGAGTCTGATGTTGTTTCTTCATATTTGCGTAATAAATCCAATAATAATCAATCGCCTATAAAAACTTCCTGCCTCGTCGCAAATCGTAATGTTTGACAGCAGCGTTGCCGACCCAATCAATGGCGTTCCTTTTTCTTTTGTTCGTTTACATACAAAAGCGTGCAGCTATACAGCCAAAACCGTTGACATGATTCGATCCGATTTTAAACTTTTTTACCGGTACAATCTTAAATAGCAGTATCGAAAGGGTTAATGCATTTAGTTGACGCTTTATATATTTTTTATGTTCATTCTTTTAATATGTTACTTGTGACTGGGGTATTCTTTAATGTTATTAAGCTTTTTATTGTTTATTTGTATAATTGTAGCACCATTTGTTAGTGATTGTATAACAATTTCTTGAGTATTTATTATAGTGCTTTATTTGTTATTATGGGTGGTTCTATAGATAATACTTTATAAATAGAAAATATATAGATATAAAATAGCATCAGCAGTTGTTGAGCCAGGTACTCGGTAAATTAACAGATAATAATGTTATGTAAACTATGTCAAGCTCATGCGGAAATGGAATCAAAAAAAATACTACAAGCTTATTCGATTAAAGGTGTATATTACTTTTTAAATGTAAGACGTCTCAGATTACATTTTTTGTTTAATTTGATGCCGTAACGTATTTTATTAGAAAGTTGTTTACACCTGTAACTGAGGTAACACTTATATATTTAAATCAGTGCATGTTTTAACTTGTTATTTATTATTTCTTGGTGTTTATCTTGTTGATGTAACTTGTTAAATAAATATAATTAAAGGACTAGTCAAAAATAAAAAAAATACAAATTTAAATTGCCTAAGAAACTTAACAAAATATTTAAGAAAGGCCTTGGGTTATGATATTTTAGATTTGGCCTATAGAATCATACAATAATATAACCTTCAACAATATCAATAAAATTTGATCGCCTGGTTGCAGCTGTTATAATAAATTAATATTATGTTTTTAACTCATAGACATAGAAAAGCCATTCCTAAAATAATGTAGGTACTATTTCTAAGCTGCAGGCATAGTCATAGCTTTTCTGAAGCGAAATAAGAGGAGATTGATAGTTATCTATTAAAATTTATATTTTTTATAATAATTCTAATTGTACGAACTAGCCTGTCATTTTATTTTATTTCACAATTTTTTAGTCTTGTGGATTTAATGGATGGTTATCATTTAATTTTTTAAATAACCGTTTTTTGTTTAAGGTGAAGAGAAAACCACTGAGTTTTAAATTCGATTACCCTCCGGATGAAGAATGCAAGAAAAAACTAATCGATGGTTTTATGAAGCTGACTCAACTGGAGAAACAAGCTAGCGTGCGGTATGTTATTTATGGTATTATACAAATTCAACAGGGCGGTTGCTTTTGAGTGAGATTGAATGAAGCGTGTTCTATTTTTAATTTTCAAATTCAACATGCGAATGCTTTTTGCTGTGAAAACCTCCGCACTAAATCTTATTGATTCTCTAGATGAGGATGGCATAGACATCGAGGATTAATATTTATCTGTCATATAAATGTATGCTCCGTGATGCGGGAACGGAGTCGGACCCGTAGCGCCCCGTTTGGTTGACAGGTTTACTAAGTTTAAAGACGACCTTAAACTAGTGAGCCTGTCAGAGACTTGGGGACATTTTTGTCGTCAAAATGCTATGCCGTGGAGTTACGTTAGCATCAGAGATAAATTGATATTTTAACCATATAAGTATTATATTCTCTATCATTGTAGATGCCTCGAACTGAAAGAATGGGATCTCAGAGAAGCCTTAGACTACTTTATTAAGTTGTATAAGGTTGATAACTTGGAACCATTAATGAAACCTGAATGGAACCCAAAGTAGATAACTGTGCGCTGATGAGTCGGGAGTACCGAAATCATTTTGTTTGGTAAGGATATAATAAATGAATGATACAATAAAATCGTGTTTAATTATTTTATAAAGAAATTATAGTTGTCTTAAACGGTTTGTCCAGTCTCATGGAAAAATAAAGTAAGATTTAATGTAGTTATAAATACATTATTATTTTCCATGAACAGACAGCATCTTATTCTTACGACACAAATATTTATACAATCATTTCAAGATGTCTAGCATATTCAATAGTTTGTACAGCCAGCTCTGCTGAAGGAAGAATATCTGAAGCAGCAGAACACGTCTCCTGAGCAGTGTTAAAGTGGTAGCAGTTGTCAACTCCGAGGTTCCAGTTGCGCTGAAAGAACATATAGTAATTGAATTTATTTATTCATTTATTTATTTCCTATATAATAAAATTACTCATAATTATAGTATATGGGACTATTAGGTGTATGAGTATCTTTCTTTGTACAACATGGTGGTTTTCAAATCTCCCAAAGCCAGTTAAGTGTTGATTCGACAATGAGACCCTTTGTTTGGAGGGGATATGGTTAATTTTCAAATAATAGGTGGAATCAGCAATTTCTTTTGGACCTACATACAGTGTAGCTCGTTGCCATCATGGTGTCTTAGGCTACTGGGAATAATAGTCACAACAATAATCAGTTGCATGTAATGATAATGGGAATTGCTTTATAATAAGTTATTAAGAATTAAAGATTATGAAAATATAGATTTCACATTTCCCAATGTATTCCTACATAATTTTCTAGCGAATTTATTCTTTTTCCTTCAATATTCAAAAGAGCACGTATGTATCAAATTCACTTAGAAGTCAAATACAATTTTAGTTAATGCCATGTGGCTGTTTTCAAGAACATTTTTTTATAATACCACTTTTGATTAAAATTACATATTAAAACTTATTCAAATGTTTTAAAAAATTAATATATTTTTATAGAATAGTTGTTTTTTCTCCCATGCATAACCAATCTAATAAAACCTCCTTTATATGTGTACTGAATCAATGGAAAACAAAAAGTAATATTTTATTACCATATATATATTTTTTATGTGCTGTGGTGAATGTGTGCACTTGAATATGAAGATCTTTTTTATTTAATGATGTCTAAGGAGTACTACCAAAATACACTATATGTTCTCACATAAAAAAATAATTATTGGCATTGCAACTGTCATTTATATTACCTTCCTTCCATACTCGTAAACCGCCTGCCGTGATAAGTTGAGCCTACGTGCAACTTCAGAACATGGTATGCTCTGATAAGCTTTCTCAATACAAGCAGCTATCTCTCCCCGAACTGTGTCTAACAGTGTATCCATAAATAATGTGTAGCTGTCAGCGGGAACATTGTCCTAGAAATAAGAACCATATGATTGATATGTCTATCTGTATGGCTACACCTAGTCCTGAATAGTGGTAAAAACTTAATCATACTTCACTATTTAAAATCAAATCAATTCATAAATAGAATATATAATATTAATAGAATATATAATATAATATAATATGCCCACAGCATCTAAACAACAATCAAAATGTGGCTTTTTTGCAAGTTTAAAATAATTTTATCTATTTGACGCACCATTGTTCATGTATTCCTAAAACAGTAGGATAAGGGAACAGGCCACCCATAAATTGTGACATATATTAAAACAGTGAGGCATTAACAAAGTTTGATATCATGTGACAAGTATCAAGTCATAAGCTAGTCACAAAGGTTGTATACATGTATGCATCTAGATTATTAAAACTAAACTGAAACTCTATAAATAAAAGCAAATTGGTTTAAAGTCTCTACATCAGGTGATTATTAAAATGATTTGATCTGTAAATTTCACACACATTCATGTGTAACACTATGATTTATATGTTCGCCTCTATACACTAGAAACTGTTTTATTATGTGTATAAAGACTTAAATTGCATCACATACTATAACCATATTCTTACCTTAGCCAAAAATATTTTATTGTAACTTCCTTCCATAAGATATTGTTCTAATGCCAGTGGATGTTTCACGTATGGGTCAATTCGTATCACATCAACAGACAGACGCTCCAACTCTGTGTGAAATTCTGCTACTCGGTTCTGAGAGAGGAGGTATAGAAGATTCAATCCAAGAAGCTGGTACATATAGGCTGACTCAGGAAGGTGATCCCTGAAATATCATTAATATTTTTAAACATTGGTTTGCCATATCATATAGACATATAGACACTATCTACTGAAACAAAAATATGAAAAGATTGCTTCTGAAAGGAAATTTTATAAATATGAATCAATTGAAATATAAATATATATGAAATATCTTTGAGTCCAAGTATAACAGTTTGTGGTGCACTCTGCTGAACAAATGACAAGGCTATAGCAACTGAACCAACTTTTAGAGGCTACTGAGCTTTGTATAATCAAGTTTAATGCCCTTGAAAATTGTGCATAGTGATAGTATTTTTATCTGCCTGGATAGCTACCATTCACATTCTAATATAACCACAATGTGCTACAAATGAGAATGAAAATAAACAAGTCCCCTGCTTATCTTAGCTAACTATGAGTGTATAATGACTGATAGTATTCATAGGCTACAGTGTGAAAGATGATTTTCTTAACACATTGTTGTAAAACAGTAACGTTTTTGCATTCTGTATCATAAAATGTATTGGCTTTAGTTTACCATTATGTGGATATATGGCAATTTGTAGAAATGTTTATATGATGTATTAACCAGATACTTTTCTACAAAGACTGTATTTGTCTATTAAATGTTTTACACCACAGATACATAAAAGTAGACTTATAAAAACGACAAGGTAGTAATATTATAGTTCTATGTTAATCACCAGTTATTTTAATAAGATTATAATTAGGAAATAGCTAGACTCACTTATAATCAAAGTAATAGCATTTTAACTGTGACATGAATCTTTCAAATGCCTTCACATCCTTGGCAGCGACAGCCCACTGAGCACCAATTTCCAAAACATCTCTCGCAAGAATTAACTCTTTCTGGTTTGCAGCAGCATTGTTGCTTGGGAGGAAGGTGAGTTGTGTTAGCCCAACCTGAAAAAAGAAGATGTGTTACGCAGATTTTACAATGTGTATGAAATAAAATTATTCATTAAATCGTGTTTAAAATATAAATAAAGATCGTACTGTTGTGAGTACAGGATTTTTTTAATAATAGGAGTAATTAAATTATTGAAATAGTGTAAAATAGACTATCATAACGTTTGCTTAAGAGAAAAGTGGAGTTGTAAAAAAATGTTTATAGTTTAGAATTCGACAAGTCATCTTAGCTCACCTTTATTTTGTTAAGAAGTTCGCCACACTTATCCAATTTACCTTTAGACCACTCTGTTTTTAAACTTTGATATAAAGAAGCAACATCTTTTACAGACGCCATTATGATAAAACAATTAGAATTTCAGTACCGTTCAAGATTTGCAAATAATACGATACTGTACAGTTAAAATTATTTTACCCCACAATTTCTATTCACTATAACCACAGACTATAATTACTGATTACAGTTCTACTTATAACATCATGGTAGTACAGACTATAGAATATATTCTCTACTTTGAAAGAGATAATATATAAAAGTATACTAAATATAGATGGCCATCTCAACTCCGTCTGACCGACAGTCCTATATCTAGTTATTTTCCTTTTAACTAGTTGCGTATTCTATAACTTATAGATACCTAGCTATAGCTGTTGATTTATCCATTAGTATATATGTATAGGTATACACATTAGATTACAAACGTCAAAATATTATTTGTATTTTTTATAAATGAGACGATTTATCAGTTTTTTTTACGAGGTATAATGACAAACTCGTCGATGAATTTATAAAACGTTATATTTATCTATCACACAAGTAACATTTTGACGATTTCAATAATAGCGGGATCATATTATATCTCTAAATTCTGCACAACAATTAAAATAATATACATCAACCGGGTACCATGATTCTGGTAATATTGCCATATTAACTTACCATTATTTATTGCGCAAACCCATTAATTTAAAATATGTATATACAAACATATATGAAACAGTTTATTATGTAATAAACAATAAAATTACATGAAATATATTACATATTTGACATAACATTTTTTTTCCCCCGGGGCAAATCTTTAAATGGTTCTCGGTGTCGTGTGACCGATGACGGGTTTTGTGGGATTTTTACCACACTAAAACCATGGTGGCTTTCCTCGGCGTTACATAGAGGCTCTGCCCGGGAGGAACAAGCTATCTCATCCCATAACATCCAATCTTAACAACATTAGGCGGCCACACATTCACATTTCTCGGGGTTGCTAGCCAGAAGGTTTCAGTTTCCATTCTTATCACCCATAATCACGAAAACCTTTCTTAGCTGCCTCTTAGGACATGCAGTGGGTACCGTAGCTCGTATTCTGGTCCCGAGCTACAGGGACAAATCCCTTAACACCAACATTTTGATTTATGCAGGCAATACTTAAAATTAATCGAACCTTGTAAAGCTGTGTTCAAAATTTTGTATTCAAAAATTCACAGAATATTACTCGATCCATTCAATCACTACTATAAATAAACGCACCTAAAATTGTTTTAACACCTTACCAAAAATTTTATAAACATGAAATGAACACAGAAAATTTTAAAACTTGCGTTTAGTATTGAGGTCGGTGATTAGATGACGTTGAAGGCCCAATTTTAAATTTGTATGAAAGACAAACTAGCATGAAAGAGATACTACATACGATAAACCACAAGAGCATTTTTCAGCATACAAAAATATTAGCACTTTTTTTATTACACATTTAATTTATTTACCTAATTTTAGTGTTTGCGGAGATCGGTTTTTTTAGTTTTATGAACCAACAATATAGTAAACTTTGCCAACTAATATTACTGTACATATACTATGGGCTCCAGTGCTGAGATCCCGGCATTGTTTTTATTATTTGCACAAAGATAATCACAGAGGTTTGGACAAAACCATGATGATCATAAAGTATAGTTTTGTACGTCAAGTATAACGCAAATCATATATTTCTTTTGGTAATCTATCCTTAAATGATCTGTGTGACATGTCAAAGAATTTGTCAATTAGGATAGGAATCAAAAATTTTGCTTAAATCGCAGTGTTGGTTTTGGGATTAATTTAATTTTAACGTAATGTGCTTTAAGGCGGTGTTAAGTGATTTTAACAGCGATAAGCAAAACTTGTTCAAGATGAAATAGAATGAATTGGCACCATGTCTTCCCCGTCTGCGGTTGTTTGCCGTGAGATCTTCGATGAAAACAGCCAGCCCTCGGCAGAGGGTTCGTATTGTTTGTATTAAAATTTTTGTTTCATCCCAGTTATAGTTGTTATAGTCAACATTTTTTATTTATATCTTAGGATACTACCTCTAATTACTTGAGATTAAAACCTTGTACGATTTCCATGGGCATCTATAACATTCTGAAGATATTCTCAAATGTAATTTATCATCTTTGTGCTAGTGTCTTGTGCCCTAAAATTCTCCCAAATCTTCGGAGATTTTGTCTTGCTTGAGTTGTGCTATTATTACAGACTATCACGAGCCCTGATAATATTTCTTCTGGAAATTATATTATACATTTTTATAACCTCTTGGGTGGAAATGAAAATTTGTTCTGCGTTCTTTGCAATCTCAGATTTATGGGGTCTCGTGAGATAAAACTCTTTGAATCTCATCTTCATCCAATTTATGTTTAGGCATCCAGTTTAAATAAGTTCCCCTGTACCTCCACAGCTTATGCCTGTCTGTTTGAAAATTTTTTTTGCTTGACAGTGGGTTTTATTATTTCTCTATAGGTTATATCAACAATTTTTGGAAGGTTTAAATTACTGTTCACCATCAAAAACTACATTAGTAAGCAAGTCCTATTTCTCTAGCAATGTTAATCACCGTAAACCCTTTTTTACATGATACTACTATTTTATGACATTTATGTCAGTAAACTATTTGTTAAATAATGTATTATAATAATTTAGTAGAAATTGTTACTGATTGTGTGTGTCACTCAAATTAGATTATAGGGGTACTTGTTCACTGTAAAAAACCCATATAGTAAGTAGATCTAAGAAGTACTCATTGACAATCAACACAGTTAAATGTATTTGGTTTAAAATTTACATTGCATTTACTAATAATTAAGTAAAAATATGTTTGTTAAAGACTGAACACATGGTTTTAACTTCCATAACTTCACTTCCAGCTGAAATAAACATTTTAATATTGTTTGTTGACATTTACAACATGTGATACTAAACTACATGTTGATCTACTATTAGTCAGCTACTTTTAACAAAACCTATTAAATTAAATTCATTAAAAAAATATTATGGTGTTATGTATGTGGCTTAGTCCACATTAATTTTATGAGTCTTTGATGTATTGAGATGTCAGTAACATAGCCTATGTTCTAAGTTACAGAATGTACTACAAAACTTGAAATTTTTGGCAGAATCCATCTAACGATTTAAGAGAAAAATAGAAATAAAAAAAGACTGGCATTAATTCTAAAAGTACTTGATTAATTTTAGAAATCACATTAATATTGAATTCTACCCAATTATTGCCTGCATAATAATTTATTCTAAAGTTACTGACAGACACTCGAATATGTTATATAGGCAATATTTGTATTGACTGTTTTCAATGAAGCAATTTGAAATGCTTTTACTTACTTTTAAAGACCTGCAAACCCACACATCTCACACCCCTGTACTATGATTCCCTGTGTTGCAGGTGGCATGGACATACACAAACATGACATCACAAACATCCATGACCCAAGAACACACATTTGTCTGTCACATAAATGTCTGCCCGGCTGGGAATCTAACCCTGGACCCCTTGCTGGCAGGCAGGATCACTACCAACTGGGCTATGAGATCGTCAATATTGAGAAGAAAGGTTTAATTTAAAACAGAAATCTCAAAGAACAATTTCTTCTATACAATTAAGTACCACTACTTACTTAGACCAAATTTGTTATTGATTATATTTCAAATTCAAAATCATTTAATCATGTAGGTATTCTGTAAATACACTTATGCACATAATTTTTTAGCTTATAATATTGTTCTATTCTATTATTCATCTATTGTTGTTTTATACCACTCTTATACTACTT
>DWPT01001707.1:0-17891 GCA_018251895.1 Agathymus mariae mariae
GATCGTGCTTGAAGTACGTGCACGGGGGCGGTGATGGCGAGCGAAAGTGACGTGCACCGGGTCCTAGCATTTAGTTCTTTGTTTGGTATTAGGTGAATGCAGCATATATAAATCTTTACAATATTAATATTACTTTTGTTCGTGTTGGAATTGTTCAAAATCCTATAAACTTAGTTCTCAACACGTTGCATGGAACCAATGGTAAAGTAAGCTGGTCATAAATATCATACAGTATGACCGCGAAAAATAAAAGTGCTGTGGCGTATCGCGTAGTTTCGACCCATTTAAAATTACTAGTGTTGAAAAATACTAGTACTTTCTACTCGTATCTACGTAAATTGCCTTTAGGTACTCAGGTTGAGCATTCCTTGATACTCGTATTTGATATCTTGATATCACTAAAGCAACTTAATAAGCTAGAAAGCATCTCAGAATGTATACGGTGCATATTGGGCTTTCGTATATTCATTTCATTAATTTCAATTTGACATAAATATTTTTCAATATATTTTCATTGTATATTGTAATTGTAATTTTCAATGATGATGATGATGATTTCAATGATGATGCAAATTTGATAATGTATGCAGTTCTTAAGATCATAAATGTCGCATAGTTAAATATAAAATATTTGTCCACTGGTGTAACCAGTACAGTATGTCGGAAAGCTATTAGAACAACATCAAATATGTACATATGCTGGAACAAATAAATCATTGCATTCATTCATTCATTCATTTGTTAATATGCCAACGTTTGTAAAATTATTTCTTCTCTCGACTACGTATTATTCAGTAAATCTAATTCATCCTACTTAAAAGGCGATACCATCTCATATGTTCCAAATATGATCAACAATAGGACAATTGACGATGCAGGTAATCTAATGTAAGTCGAGGTACTTCTTATCAGTACGGCAGTTTTTTCGCGATCCTTCGTAACATTAATTAAGTTCTTGCAAACAAAAATCTAATAAAGAAAAAGTTCTTATACAAGCAGTAAAAGAATAACTTTACGAAATACAATATTTATATCATACAAAGGAGTGACATTAGAACTATCATAATTGACTGGTGCCATCCACGGGTAGAAAAATACACCAGATACACCATAATAAACACCGAAATAAATATTACAAATACAAAAGGCGAGCTTATCGCTTAAGTAATTTCTTGTTTAAATACTTACACCGATTAAAACAGTACAAAACGGTAAAATCGTTGTATACACGTCATATAACTTAGTCCAGATGTTGTAAGTACCCGTGATGAAACCATCACTCCGATCTCCACAAAACAACTGGCATTAGGCGTGTCTGTCTAATCAAAGTGTAAAGAATCTACAATGGCTAAGTAAATCTAATAAGAATGTGATAAAGACGCTGTAACTTGGTTCAGTTTGGTGTGCTCTTGGATAAAGATATAGTTAAACGAACACCTTTCTGGATAAAGACTGAAGAGACACAAGCGATGCTTTGTGATTTCGTATGGCTGCAACCTCGTGAGTGTTGACCATCAACGGTCTGCTAACTTACTGCTTACCTTACTGATTATTGTTATAATGACATTTACTATATTATGCTTGTTAGTTTTAGCCATCACTCCATTTTTACAGGTATATTTAAAGAGCTCCTTTACAAATGACTATACCTCTGTCCTTTAAATCAAGATAACAAATGCAGCGATATGGGAACTAGTACTAGTTTAACGAAAATGGCATCGCTCCCCTTGCATCGGCTACATTCGGCTAGAACCGCGGTATTAACTTTATTTGAAATAAATTGGAAGCTGCACAAGCCACGTCACACGTACTAATAATAAACAAAGATAACAGATGTCAGACAGTAGGGTAAATGTTAGTCTGTTTGATAAGTAGTGATTTATTAGTGTCCAATTATAATAACAGTTGCCGAGGGGATGATGGCTGCAATCGTAATATAGGGCATATATTAAACGAGCTACGTCACACCAGATTTTTTAGTGAAGGAAATTCATCGTTGCAATTGTTTTACTGGTAGTATAATCAAATTAATCTCTTTGCATCAAATAAAGAAAATCTACATTATAATAAGCTAATTAAATAATATATTTTAGCTCAGGCAAGACAACAAAATGTACACTAATGTCGCTTGATAGGATTAATTTAATTAAGTATTCGTTTTACATTTCTCCATATCCCAGTCAATCTATTTTGAAGGAAAATGAGGTCAAGTTAAAGCACTTTACAATTATTTATCCGTTTTGAATACAAAATAATACACGAAGATATGTAAGGTTTTCCAACTAGCGCTGTTTTAAGAAGGCAGTCTCTCAGGGAGAAGAAATAATAAAATAACGCACATATGAAAACATTCCAACATACGTGCACGCTGACCGCACATTTGGTTTCAGAATCTAAATGATACTATTGAAGTTTTCTACATCGTTCGCATGTTCCGAATTTCAAAAAACTGGAGTACTGCCATTATTGAAGCATGATCATCTGACCTGATGGGAGACTTCTCCCTTTCCCATAGTGGTGATAAACGGTGCACAAACGTGGACACTTTACTGTCATGAGATAAATATAAAAAACTCATATTTAATAGCGAGTATCTGTCCTACTATATAAATCTGTTTGTCTCGAGATAACTCAAAAACGGCTTGACCGATCTTAATGAAAATTGGTATGTAGTGAGAACACGTGATTGCGCAGATGATAGGCTATACGAAATAGGGGTGTTATGGAGCTATCATTTTTTATATTATTTTTTATATAAGTATTTCTCTTTAAATATTTTTATATAAGCACCATAAAATCAACCATCGCAAACTTACTCCAACCCAGCCGCTTAGTTTTTACTGTTTTCTCTTGAAACACAGCAATTATCATCAATGAACTGTAAACCATCAACAGTTGGACGTGTCGCACACTGGACACATGCTGGAGCTGTGCAAGGGAAACCACCATCGCTTCCTGTGATAGTGTCCCGTGTCAGTAAGATAAATTATTTGTATTTGCGCTGCGCCTTAGCAACTCACTGTCCGAGGCAACAAAATATATGGAACTAATATATTAATTAAGGAAACACATAAAATTAACTTGAGATTCTGAAGATATACAAATTCATTGAAGATATACAAAAGCCTTTCATAGGTTGGTGTATTAAACATTTTAGATTACATCATCACTTACCATCAGGTGGAACTTTTGTCGAGCGTTAAGTTATTGTATTTTTTGGATTAGGCTATGGTTTATTTTATTCTTTACATAAAAAATCCAAAAAATATTCAAATAGCCTGCCCCAAAGTAAACGTATCTGTTGCCAAGTATACGGTCTATATGAGCCCTTCTGGAAAGATTTAGAGCATTGACAAATTAGATAACTATATAGCACATAGTCGTAGAAGAATATTAAAAGACAGTTATGGGCACTAATAATTGTTTCCACAAAGGTAATCGGCGAAGTTATTTTTTATTTAATACACACAGAAACCGCTACAATAAAACAGTACAAAAGTTGCGTAACATACAAAACTTCATTCAGTGCAAATTAAGATTGCACCCTATCGCTTCACGTCGTATTTATTGCAAAATTTTGTCATCTATAATCGGTTATAGATTCTGAAGCATACTTATTACTACAATAACATCAAACCGCCAAATTGCTATATTCCTACTTTCTATTATTAATTGCAATTAGATATATATTTAGGTAACTAGTTTACAAACTAGCAGACGAGCCACATAATGGTAAGTGGCGATTGTGTTGCGATGTATGGTGCAATATATGTTGAATTTTAAATTGCTTGTTCCCTCTGCAACAAAGCAAGTTGTTTTAAGTAGCATTGTATTTTTTGGTTGGTGTGGGCGCTGGCCGCATTTATAAATATAGCGTTCAATTCCCAGTAGTACTAATGGATGCTTGCTATAAAAGGGTTCTATATTCAAAACATCCAAACGACACGTTCTGATATTGAATGAAGGACGGTCTAAGCGGCAATTCACTAGCGTCACCTACTCGATTCATCAATTTATGTAAAACCTCGTAGACTACTTTCCAATTCTCTTTTAGAATCGAAAAATTATGCGGTGTAATGCTGCCGCATAGTTTAAGCACTTCATTATAGTGATATAATCCGAATATCTGAAAATCATTCATAGCTTACCGTCTGCATACATAATATAGTGTTATGTTGGTATCATTCAACAAGGCGCTTGATATAATATTATGGATATGTTTTTTGCAATGCGATATATATCAACGTGCCGCGCACTAATGGACGAGGTACTTTACCACGAACCAGACGTATGTCTTTATCTTTATTCCTAATCTTTTTAAAAAGTTAAGTCCATGTCTCGACTGCCACGCGACAGACTGGTGTATAACTATACAATACATTGTCACGACAGAGACATTTGCTAGACTAATTATCAGTGTAGCCCTACATATTGGGTGAAGTGGTTATTTAAAAACCTTGAGGAAACAAAAATGTTTTGTTGCGACGTTAGTAAATATACTTGTAGTACCTATAGAAAATGGTAAACTATTTGCAACCACTACTAAAGTATATGGAACTAGTCGTAACATAGATCGTGAAGCGCTCAAAGTCCGACGTCTTGGGTCAACTATAATTGATCGACTAATTTAAACAATTTTGGATTCTATTAGGTTGGTGACCGTATTAATAAAATTTTATTAAATTACTATTGTTTTGTTTGTTAGTGTAGTTGATATAACCAACGGCGGATGGAACCTTCGGGCAACATAAGAATTTTTGACAATCGTATTGACAGGAGCCTCTCCCCCAGAAGTTATGTTGCTACTACAATGCCTCAATTGTAAGCATGGCGGCGTCGCGTACCGTGCCTTCAACAACAAGATTTTGGGACTCCATTCATTGTCTAGTCCAAGGCAACCTTCCTTGCTCATGGTGCCACATCACAACGATAGATTAGGCAATGACGTCAGGTTCATCCTGTTGGGAGATGTTAGGGTCTGTGCCATCCAATGCAATCCAGACGATACGCGTGCACGCCAGCACGGTTCACATAGAACTTTTCCAAAGAGGCCGGGTATGTTTTAAAGAATTTCTGTCACGATAATAAAATAAGGGTTCGTTACCTGCTTGGCTAGCTACGAGACTTGTTCGATACCTTCATTGGTGACGTGTCAGGGATGCCTTTGGTAATACTTATTATATTTAACATAAACAACTAACATTCCAAGTATTATCCAATAGATGAACTGATTTCAATGGTTTTAGTGTGATACGTAGTCACAGAGCCAGACATAAATCCAGAAAATTATATTTTGATCTCTATGTCGATAACAAGCTGTGCCTATATTAGAATAAAAACAATGATTCGGCAGCCGTACAATTTAATTATCGTGTCAATATAATTATGTCACTTATAATATATGTTTAGTATATTTATTTATCTATGTTAGAATAATTCCATACATCGGTCAATCAGCCATTAGATTCTGCCGGTAAGTATACTGTAGGTTTGACAATTTCGTGGTTAGTCCGTCGTGTGAACGCGGGCACACGGTATCAGCGCGCGCGCAGGCTTATCGCGCCGGTGGAGGGGATACAATTTAGTCGACTTATATTCGTGATCGCGTCCGCTCTCAGTTTTAAATCCGCAGCGTGTCTGTCCATACGTAGAACGAATCATGTGTAACGTTTGCACCAGAGACGTGGAACCGGTGGCGGCGCCGTCGCCGGCTAAACCGAATCGGACCTTGGAACGTATGAAGAAGAAGCACAATATAGTCACCGACCCCACCAATGCTGACATCCAAAAGGAAGTCGCCTACCAGCCTGACTTGCTCGCGATATCCACCCAATATACTAAAATCGCGTACGAAATCTTCAAGCAAGTCGTCGTGAGGCTGCAGGAGACCAAGGCTTACGTGTGAGTACAAACTTATCTTATAAATGTTTCACTACCATTCAATTCGGTCGTCAAATACGAGTGTAGTCGAGTTTCAAATTGATTATGAATGTTACGACACCTGAGCTACAGCTCGGATTGTTGTTTCCATGTAACAAATAATGAAAACTGGCGCGGCTGGCAGATGTTTTGCACCTGCCGAAGTCAAGTCTAAAATTTTCTTGCATCAGTAGGTACTGTTCCTACGTAATACTCAAACGGTGGGTGGCAAAATGTTTGGTTATTTATTAAGGATATGTGGAAAGTTCAAAAAAAATGTTCGGTAACTTTTCAACAGATACTTTTTCAACATACACTCAATGTCGGCGGCTGGTGACAGGTAGTGTTGAGTGCAATCTGTGGAGATTAAACTAATCTTATGAGTACATTGCTTGAATATGCATGATAACAAGGAATAACTATGATTCATCATCGTCATCATCATTACAACCCATGTCGTCCGACTGCTGAGCTCGGGTCTCCTCTCGCAATGAGAGGGGTTGAGACCATATTCCGCCACGCTGGCCTAGTGCAGTGGTCGGCAGACTTCACAAACCTAATTAAACTAAAAATAAAATTAAATAAACCAAATCATCAAGCTTTTATTAGTTGATCATTAAAAAAAACTATTTTATTTCGATTGAAAACAAGCCGTTTTATACTTCTTAATCTTTAATGTATAATTAAGCTCCTTCGTCTATTTGAAAATTATCGCACATTATAATTGTATATTTTCAACCCTTGAAACTCCATGCCGTATATTAAATCTTTGTATAAATATAAACAACCATACTAACACACACACGCACGCACAGACACACACACGCCCTGCACTGTGACCTTACAATTAAGATATTAGAAGTAGCCAAAATCGGAAATCAAACCTCTATGTTGTTACAGTATGTGAGAGACACATAATGTCTGTCCAAGCCGGGATCGAACCCGGATCTTTCGCTGAACAGCCAGGACATCGGTACTCTCGTTGTTGCAATAGTCGGCGTTTAGGTGAAAAGTTTTATAAGAATGAAATTGATGACATTTTAAATATTCAGCCGAAATATTTGAACGCGGGTCTCGATTCGATCTGTGAAGGGCCTGTAAGGAATTAATAAAAAATATTCCTTGACGTTCGTTAACACCACTCCATGACAATTGTTACAGTTCTAGATAATAAAACGATAAAAACACAAGGTTACAATACAGTTTAAATTACACTCTCCAATAATTTAATGTAATTGACTGACTTTTTTGTTGTAGTAATTGTCCGATTTTATTGAATATAACCACCCTATCCTCTTATATATAAACTCTGCCATGGATATTTATATACAAACCACTACCATTAGAATACTTGTAATTCATTACAAAATAAACACATTCTCGTTCAAGGCGGATTGTATGTAAATGTATGGGTCATAATCACTGTCAAAACGGATGGAAAACCACTCGGCCTTGTTAATTTAACGCTTGATCGCAATATTATTTGTCGCTTAAGAACAGTCGCCAATTACCGATAAAAAAATATCATGCATTCCCTGTGTCGCTGTTGGCAATGACATATATTTTATTAATGCACTATAGCGAATAGTCAAGACTCGAATAGATACATTTTTGTGCTTCATTAATAGTTGTTCTAGCCGGCAATTGAATCCGGGCTCGCTAGGATAACGGATAGGCTAGGATAACTAACGTTATGTAGGAACGTATGTATTGGACTCCTTGACAAAGTAATAAATAAACACAAAAAAAATCAATTTAAAAAATAATGAACTCCCTTTATTTATTTATATTATACAGACAATAAAAATTACAAGAAACACGAAACAAGGAATATGAAAAGTTTGTTCAAGTGCACTTCTTGTTCCTAATCAGAATTTTCTTCCGGTGGACCCAAAAAGGGGAAAAATGATACAAACTTAGTGCCTGTCTATTGTTTAGACAGTTATTCTATTGTTAACTCTAAAACCGTTGAATAAATTTAGATGATACTTGGACTGATGATGATGGACTTTCACTGACAGGTAGCTGATATAATAAGGATTAACTCAGGCTACTTTTATTTTAGAATAATTCTAAAATTATTATAAAATAAAGTACTAAACAACAATTTTGTTAAATTCACAGCTAGTAACAAATAATTGTCTCGTGTACGGGTGGTACGTACAACCGTGAGACGTAAATTTTTTGAAGTGAAGCGGGACCGTCACTAGTAGTAAATATAAGTGTTTCAGACCCATAGTTTCCGCCTCCGTGCAGCGACTTAGCGTTCTGTTAAGTTTTTACCCAGTAATTGCAGTATCGGGTGTGCACGCTCCGCCGTGACGCTTCAGTACCGCCGGTGGGTCGGCAGCCGACCGTCGTCACCCCCAAAGAAACATACTACTGCTAAAACAGTGCAACAAGTTATTATCAAGTTGTTTTCGTTGAAATGTGTAGCGCACTTACATGGTCTTAGATTTCCAGTTTATATAGACAAAAGTATAGCAACAAATGTTGGAAATATTTTATCAGTAAAGTTGCAGGGATCTGTGTATATTACTATGTAGCTCGAGTGGTAATGACCCTGTGTGTACGAAAGTAAAAAATATAGAATAAAGAACAGTAAATACACATGGTAATAAGATTAAATACCGTGTTGTAGAAAACTAATGCGATATTCAATTGTAATAATTGTATTTTGTAATTGGTTGACAATAAAAAAATTAGTTTAATTTAAACAAACATATGCATGTTATACATATGCGGTACGGTTGATTGATGATAAAAACGTAAACCAAAACATGAATTTTCGAATGTAAACCATCAAAATCTATATAATGTATAGTATGTAGTGTGCAGTGAAACCTGATAGAATTTACCGTTACTTAACCATTAACAAGCTTTAAACTATAATATTAATTATAACGTAAGGTAAATATTACGTATCAAATATTAATAATTTATTAAGAAGAACCATAACACGATAAGTTTTATAGTGATCTCACGTTGACATATGCAGCGGTATACGTGTGAGATTCAAGAATGACCATGGAGCTCGTCAAAAATAACTGCATGAATACCACCAATAAAACAATGTGGATATTTTCGTTAGCGCAACAATATCATCTCTAAAGTGTCGTGTGACTGTTGTTGAGCAAGATTGACGTGGACGGCGCGACATGTGGACACGGGAACTTAAACTATCTCAGCTATACATTATAAGTCTGTGGTGCTAACTGTTATGTCTATACATAGTATAAACATGTTTATTTATAGTCTATGTATGTCTATATAAATAAACAACGTTTATTTTTTAAGATAAACAGATTTATAAATTTAACAGACAGATCAATTGATTAATCTTAACGTCCATGTGATGTGATTTTTGGGTAACAATACTTTATTGAAGCTATTATGTATTTGACGTACTATGGAAATTAAAATTAAATTAACACAGACAAAATATGCAAAAATATCTATACATCCGACATGCACTCACTTCACATTAATAATGAAGACAAATATGGAATCAGGTCGCAATTTTTTTTTGTTTGGAAGAATCTATATTTATACATTCATGTGTACTTTTGTATCTAGGTATTCGTATGAATGGCCGGTAGACACTGCTTTAAGCATCGAGTTCGCCATTTGTGCCAAAATATGTTTTCTTTTCAGTACATAAATCGAATAAATAAACATAGATAAACCAATCAAAAATAAAATCTGTCTATCCGAACGCAATCAACTTAAACGCTCATTTACTAGTAGACGAAGTGATCCTTGAGAAAGGGTAACATGTAGGTAAACATGAAAGGGTAACATATAGGTAAACATGAAAGGGTAACGTACGTAACGTAAAATATAAAACGCCCGATATGTTGTTATTTAACAACAATAACAATTATTATCAGTTCATATAATTTCACAACACCACTTATACTTGCCTATGAATTATTACACAATACACTGGTTCGAGGCGCGTTGGTTTGTTAACAAATATCCAAACAGATGAGACACCAGCGATGAACATTATGGATAGTTGTTGGTGAAAGCCGATGGCCTGACAAATTGACAATGAAAGGTTGATTAGTTTCGACACACGGACATGTTTCGTTCGCATTAATTAATTCGTGAACGACATTGTATGGAAATATTATTATTATTTAGATGTTATAATTTTATATCGAACGCGATCGCTTTTTAGTTCGTGATGTTTGGATACAATTTAGAAATTACATACGAGTAGATATGATTGTTAGCCGTTCGATTGCACTCAAAATGTGCTGCTGGCTGCGAATGCTACGGATCTTTTCGACAGCGTTCCAAATTAATGCATCGATTTTGAAAGATCTAAAAATTAAAGGTAGAGTCATTCGTGTAAATAAAAATTCTCATATATTTTAAGCATATTGTTCTCGACCAATACGCCACGGAGCGACTCGTTCAAGGGCATTTGGACAGACCTGAAAAAGTTGTAACACAGATGTCCATAATACAATGTTTCCGTAATGCTGACAACAAATGGCGGCGCATCGTGAGGGCTGCATTATACAGCGTAGATAAATCATCATGAAACCGAGGGCCATGCTGTCAAGGGCGAACGACTGAAAAGGAGATACGGTTATAGATATATGAGGTTTTGTTCCAGTACCTATACTTTATTTCCAATTATATTATCGCAAGCTCTTCATTTAGAGAATGGGTGTATTTTCCGCGCTTTTAAACAACTCAATTAAATAATGCCTCAAAAGTGTCTCAAAAGAGTACGAGGTAGGGTGGTAAACACTATGTTACCTTTATCGTGTCAACGATTCTCTTAGTTACGTTTGTAAAACGGAACCTGTGACCAAAAGGATTACTCAGCGTGAGACTACGAGATGCGACGGGCCGCTAGAACTGCGTGGGTAACGGCGTAGCATACCAAATTCATTCGTTTTAATTCATAGCGTACAACTACAACGCTTAAATTACCCGCCGCATTAGAAATGGGACTTGCATGCATAATAAAGCCATAAACGTCGAGGATAAATTAGGTGTCAGCTTTGAAGATAGTCATTTATTATCGTAAATTTAACATAAAACAAGATATAAGTTAATAACGTATAATATAATATGCTAACAATGTCTTAAATTTAATAAAATCCAAAGCTATAGAGTCCGGCTAAACCAATCACGATATTCTTCATGCCGACCTAACCCAATTTTATACTTTTCTATCACAAAACTGAATACAGAATAAGTTTCTCTCGACCTTTCTAAATATGAAAGTTAAACCATAGTAGGAAAAAATAACCGGTCACCCACTAATCAAATAGATTATTTTATATCAGGTCGGTCGCAGATACATTTCTACTGCTAGCTGAAACTATCGTATGTAGTATGCGGTCTCGGACCACTAATATCATAATCGCTGATCTCTATTCGGAATACAGTGACCTGACCCCATTATTCACAGAGTATACGATCAAATTACATTTGATTGCGCCGCTCCGAGGTGAAGACATCCGCATCCGCTGGGTCCTTGTCACATTTTGATGAATATAATATAAAAGATTTTATGTAATAATAAATTCGATATCAAACTATATATTTTAATTTGTTCACTTAATTAAGCATAAGTGACTGTAATTAACCGATGACAACAACCTTCAGTTACAACCAGTAATTAACGGACGTGAAATATTATTTATTCCCCGAAGGGCGTTCGCGCCTTAGTAAAATAGAGATCAGGTTAAACTAAAGATATTCTGTTGGATATAAGTCATAAACGAGAATGCGTTTTGTTAAGTTAATCTGAGAAAGAACATGATACAGAACATCTTGCCTTTAAAATAGAAAAACTTAAAGATAAATTTTAATGTCTTCTTGTTCTCGTGCTTATTCTCTCTCATATAATGACATTGAATTTAAGTAATTCAATTCGGCTTGCTTAAGAATAAAGTTATCTTCGCGTAAAATCTAGCATTGTTCGATTCTTCCATCTTTTAATATTATATTCGAACGAATAATGGCGGGCAATACAATTTCAACGTTAAATATCATTTTTAGGAGCTCTTGAAAGGAATATCATTGACTTTAACAGATTTTCACTAGCTACATAGACACGTACCATCAGAAACGTTTGTTGTCAAGCTTTGACTTATAATATCTGTGCCGAGAACCATACCCAGATGTGAGATTGCCAAATTAAATAACATAGTTTTTACACAGTCCACGAACACAAACGCAAACTCAAAATTGCTTTACTTTTGGCTTCTTGCCATACACTGTGACGTTAATTCGATATTTTTAGTTAAAAACAGAGTTCTTATAAGACAATAAAAATTACAAGTGATATCTTTATCGCATAAAAAAAGAAAAAAAAGACGTGATCGCAATAATTTTACAATGAATATTTCGTAGCAAACAGGGAACGTAACACTTTCATACGAATACTATAAATAGTCTCTGGGGAAAATATACTCTATTAGTATTTAACTGTTGTAACAAATGAATATACAGCAAATTGCATTGTGAAGTAATTCGGTGCAATACCTTGAAATTTAAGGCTTAAATGTATGTATGTATGCTTTGTGGATTTCTATTGGCTAGCCGCACTTACTACATCTCCTAAGGCTTTCACGGTTTCTTGAATTCGAGCAATATATCATAAATAAATTTGCTTTGCACCAATGAAGAAAGCATCGAAATCGTATTGAAATATCAATAAAGAATAAAATATACCATACTTGCTCGGTCTGACTTTGGCAATTGGGTACGTCCAATGAATAAGTACTGATATAATTTAACAATTTCTATCGCTTACAACTTCTAAATAAACAAATATATTTGGAAAACTCGTAAATCAATCCAGCTTATTTCTAATCTATACACCTTAAATATTGATATGCCCATTTAAGACCAAAGAGGATGTTTATCATACTCAGTACCGATCAGTGTTTAAAATACCATTTGAGGAAGAGATTTTCGAGTTCGGGACGGTAGGATAAGATGAAAGTTTTTTAAGCTTGTGGTGGGTTAAAATTAATTTAGATTTAATGGTAATCTTCTTTATAGTTTATGCAGGTGATTTGAGATAAGACAGCTTTTTCAGATTATGTTGTTTCAATACTTAATTGTACTGTATATAGACAGCCGCTTTGAAATTATAACGGATACGTTAATAACTTTCCATTCTTCTCTTCTCTTGTATAAGTATACATATAATAAAATTCTAACTGATCGTTTCCTGTACATTAAAGATATATGAGAAATACTATTAATAGGGGCCTTTTTTACATAAGTTAATGCTAGCCAACAATCCCACCTGATGGTAAGTGGTGATGAAGGCTAAGATGTTGAACGCACTAACTTATAAAAGCCTATTCACTCTACTCTTGAATAAGCATCTTAAATGCATCTTAAATAATCAGGAACACCGACGGTCAAGTTATTCCAGTCGTTTGCGGTGCAGATAACTTTCTTAACGCAATACAATAGTTGTTAGAATTTTTGTCTTATAGTCTGTGCGTTTATGCGTATTTCAAAAACGACTTAACCGATTCCGTTACGGTTTTCACTGATGTATTGCAGTTTGTATCACTCAATATTTAAAGTACGTTTTATTACAATCCGTCCATAATTAAAAAAGGCGTAGGTTTTCTGAAGCGAACCGAGGCATATCATGTAATTTCATATCACGACCAGCTTTTTCATTGATTCATTGATTCATCTTTGATTGGTCTCATCTAATCATAATAACATGACGCTCCCGATCGAGGCTAGTCAATAACGGTGATATCAGATGACTGCTGAGATGGTCGTAACAGAAGCCTTAGCCAGAGCCGATATGGACAACAACATCGCCAACGCCATATTTAGCTAGATGATTTGATACGTACGGCTTATCTAGACGACGACACTCATGATGGTACTTCGTGTTGTTGCAACAACTTTGATACGTTACCTAACTGGCCAGCTAATGTCTACTTAATTATGTATATACGAGTCATATCAAATACAATTAATATAAAAGAATTATACTCTACAGAAATTTAAAGAATTCGTATTAATAATTAGAATATTTTTATCACAATTTATGTCTCAGACCCACGTTCGAATTTTTTTTATCATTATTTGCTTTTGTTTTTCATAGTGCGTAACAATATCATCAGTTTCCTGTTACAATAAACTGAATCACGTAGACTTCATATGTCGCGAAAGCATTTTATATTAAATTAGTTAGTATGATCAAAACACTGAAACAATTAATGTTTTTTTATGATCATATTCAACCAGGGCTACAGCGAAGAAACATTTATATACACAGTTTGTTAGTCAAACCTACACAAAGCAATTTTTACCTTTTTAAAGTGTTCACTACAGCATAGAGACGTCTAAAACCAGTCACAAATGGAAAAAATATCGTTGCAAGAGACCAGACCAGACCAGACCAGACCTCTTCAGCACAATTAGCAGGTACGGTCATATCTACGTCTATCGTTCAGTGATCGTCTATAAGCGTTTATGATGTTTTTCTTCTCAAAGGGACTGCGCGTTTTAACTCAATTTCTAAAATATGTTCCTGTACACTAACATCACAATAAACCATATCTCAGAGCTGTCGAAACGGCATGAAATCACAAACATTTCTCGTGGAACTTGCAATACCTCCAGAACGATGAGCGAGTCTCCGAGCACGTAGCAGGTGTTTGATGTTTACACGCTCATGTTACTGTGTCCACTGGCTCTAGGTGTCTTGTTGCATGCCATAATGGCCTATAAGACCAGTGAAAGAAGACCTAATGTAGACCATTTAGACGTGAATGCGGGCGCGTGCTAACTTTTCACACGGTCGACTGACTCAGAAGCGAATTCAACCAAATAGCCGATCGCATTGATGTATCGTTGTTGGCAGTTCTTCAAACTGTTTAAGATGCTTCAGTGAATTTTACGAAACTCGGTGGATTGTACGTATTATGAACACAGATTACTTTGTATTAACACTTTGGAGCGCATTTATGTATCGACCTTTTACATTTTTCGTTACACACTAAAGCTGTTAAGAAATTTTGAAAAAAGCATTCACCGAGCTGACCCTGGCCAGGTTGGGCCACCCCCGTACGAATTCTCCAGAGAATTCGCAGTGGTACAAAGTCATTTTTGTTTTAGAACTCATCAACAGTAAAAGAATCCGATGCCTTCAAAGGAGTTACTAATAGGTTGTGTGTCATTTTTTGCTGCCTATATTAAACAAATTTATCAGAGACCTGTGACCAATTTACTTGAGAATTAAATACTCTTTGTGCCATCTATCGTTAAATATAACCGCATCTTCGAAAAATCGTTTACGTTGTATGAGAGTTATATTTATTAAAAACATCTTGGGCAGTCACCCGGGGCAGTCGGTATCTCCTCCCCGCAAGACACCTTGGGCGCATTCAGAGGAGACCTGTAAATCTTCGTAATATCCTCATCTAGTTGTCCTTATCAGCTACCGTCTACCGACAAGTTACCATTCCCAGTGTCGCATGAGCTGGTAGAAGTCCTCGCTGCACATTGTCGAACACGTGTTAACTAATCTAACAACGGGTATGTAGCTTCTGATAACATTATAAGAAGATTTAAATCCCAGATAGCGAGTAGTCGATTCACCCCACGAGCGAGAGTCGTGCGTGAACGACAAGTTATCAAGAAACAGTTGGATAGACTATTGACGCCATTGTGATATGTATACATCGCCACATCGGCTATCTCTTTGTTATGCTGCTATCGTCGATAGCTATCGTTATTGTACAATAAATATGATGAATTAGGCATGTCATATCACTCATATTTTATTAGGTTTTCCGTGCAGTGTGTTAAAAACAACCCCTTCGACCTAAAAGACAAAATTATAAATCCAATATATAACTCTCGATTAGTTACAACGATGTTTTTATAATGGTTTATTTGTCTCCAGTTTATTCTGATGGAATCGAAAGACAAGGTATCACCATTGCAGAATCATCTGGCAACGATACTTCTGATTATATAGACTTTGTATAAATGTCATATGCTCTATGCATATACGTAAGCATCGATGCAACACTTATAGTGAGTACCTCCCGCATTTAAGGATTATATCTAAACCCATTATATTTTTTTAAATTTTATATATTATAATATCTGAAAGTCGTGGCATATCTTGACCTGTTCGAATGCCTCAGAACCGTCTCGTAATTATATGCAGAAGTTCTTCATATAATTATGAGACGGTTCTGAGGTGAAATGGCTACTTCAATTAACACACTTCTTAAATGAAGATTTTTACCGACTCGATGACTATGTTGCTTAAATAATCCAATTAAAACATCGTTCAAGTGCTAGACTGACTTGAAAATGACATCTGTCATTGAGAGATGGCGGGATTCTGAAAGACTTCGCTATGTGTGAAGTGATGTAATAACCGAGGGGGGCCGCGTTGATTACCGTTTAATTCGGCAGGATCGAAGGTCACCTACCGAATTCATTCGTCTTCATTGCACCGATCATTCAAAATGACGCGGTGTAAGAGTTCGTTCACATCTAGCTATCCATTGTCATAATTAATCTTATCAATCCCGACGGCACCGATACGATTTATGTTTTAACATAATTTAATTTCCGTAACTCATATTAATCGTTGATGCCCAGTAACATTTGTTAGATTCCACTGCGTTTTAGGAAGTCGTTTTCGATACAAATATGGACCACTACGGTCATCCAAAATAACAATGGCACTAATAATATACAATACGAGCATTTATCAGGTACGAATAAAATGATCGATACGACATTTAACTATTCCATTGCTTTTCATGAACAAATCTCACATACATGAAGAAATAGATGTAAGAGGTGATAACGATAAATAGCTACCTAACGCTGAAGTTATTAACGTCTGTATATACCTGTAGCTATGAGAATAACAATTAAATTTTGCAATATATTTACAATCAACGTATAAGTATATGCTAGTAATAGTAAATACTAGTTTGAAATATAAAAATAAGTACCGTTATATTTAAAGGGTATAATGTTCACGACTATATAGCTTATAAATCATAAAATAAGTGACAAATTTTATAATATTTGCTCTCGAATCTAAGGCCATGGAAAAATCCGAAACATATCGAGAAGCTTATCAGTCACATACATGACATGCAATCAATCTCGCTATCATGTAGTGTATCGTAATGACACGGACTTCTATTGCACTATATTATTACTAGCGGGCCGCCCTGACTTCGTTCGGGTTCATCCATTAAATATATATACATGTATAAACATGATTTATAGCCTTTGTCCATCCGGAATTATGTACCTTTCAAACGGTAAAATAATTTTTCGGATAGGTGCCACGGTCCCCATTAATGTAGGGTACTTACTATAGTATTGTAAATCGTGGCATCCACTGGACCCGTAAGGAATTATATCATTTATTACAACGATATGGACAATATCTTATGGAACATATTTATGCATCTGTACAAATTTAAAGTGGATTCATCTTGTAGTTCGTATACTGATCATCACATTAACCTAATATTTTTTCTGAGATAAAAAGTATTCCAGTTTTAATCCAAGTAATAAAATATCTGTGTACTAAACTTCATACAAATCTATTCAAACTTTTCTGCGTGATCGTGTAACAAACATCGAAATATTCAAAATTTCACATTTATAATATCAGTAAGCTGACTGTAAATATTAACAGTCTACATTATTAATGATGTGAGAAATATGTTAATTTCTTTAAAAACATGAAGGAATATTGAAAGCACAATACGGAAGGTTTCTCGCGTTTCCTTTCATACTGACCGGTAACACGAATAAACGAATATAAACATCAATAATTGCTCAGCTAGTTCCGACGTGTGGAGTAGGGATGTTATGGATATGATATTACGGATCCGAATATGGATACGGATATATGAATCATATTTTACCGGTTTCGGTTATGGTTATGGATATGAAATTATTTCGGATTATCC
>DWPT01001708.1:0-17880 GCA_018251895.1 Agathymus mariae mariae
CCGACCTGAGCCCCGGCGCGGAGAACGAGCCCGGCCCCTTCGGCGCGGTCGGCTACCGGGAGTACAAAGACGACTCCTACCGGGACGTAGCAAGCGAGCCGATGGTCAAGCAGAACATTCTGGAGAACGACATGTTCGACGCGTCGTACTCCAGTTCGAACGAGAACGACGACGACGACAGCGACAACAAGTTCAGCACCATAAAACGGTCGCCGTACACCAGGGCCGCGTCGGACGACCGCTCCGACGTGAGTCGGCAGAGCACGGTGGTCGAGAACGCCGCGTACGGAGAACGCAAGGAGAACGGGTCCGCCTCGCTCGACGGTGAGTGAGGACGGACGTTGTGCGGCGCTGATGAGGGTTCCGCATAAATGGACACAGGAGAAATCAGTATCGTTTGTTTGTTACAATATAAATTTACAAACAACAATATTGTTACAAATAACAACGCGTATTGCGTGTAGACTGTTTCCTTTGTCTGGCGTTTGTTGTTGGTCCAGTGTTTTATTTGTATTTTTTATGTATTCCGTTCATGTCTTGGGATACTGGCGGGTCAACTCGGTAGTGTTTATTAAATTATTTCGCTGTATCGAATGCTTGTTTCACGCTCGGTGGAGTCCATGGATCAACGGTCTCGTCTTCTTCATCACCTTGCGACACTAGACCAGAGCAGTATAACCTCGCTAGTTAATTTGCTCTACAGCTCTCCTCGGGAGTTTCTTAACGTATCTTCTTCCGACAACTTGTTGAAACGATGGCGCAGTGTGACTTAAGACAAGGGTTTGTGAAAACCAGCTTGAAATATATTTAATTTCAGTGCTACGACTGAGACGCGTTTAAAAAGCAACACGGTTGATTTCAAGGTGGCTGGCTACCGACCAGACAAGTTGGAGACTTAAACACTGAATTATTACCGCCGGGAATGTGTAGGGTGGTGCAGTCAGTCATCTATCAACAAAAAAGTTCCATTGCATCGCGCGGTGTTCAGATGGGGGCCTCGAAGATAGGACGAGCCCCATGCACGTATCTATCTGCCCCAGCTTTATCTTTGACACAAAATAAGGTTCTTAATGATCGCAACCAACTACTTTGAAGTTACAGTACATTTTAACTGTATCGGGTACTCATTATTGTTGAGTTTCGTGAGTACCGGTGACAGTAAAATGTGTACTGTCCGCGATGATATAAGTTTAAAATAATATCGTCGCAGTATATAATGTATAAGTACAATGTGTGTTACCAGATGTGTCTCCCGAGGGGCTGGACGAGGACGGCACCATCTACGAGGACCTGGACGACGACCCCGGTCTGACGGCGCGGGCGCTGTACGACTACCAAGCAGGTGACGAAACAATGTGATAATATTGTGTGTCATTAGAACATATCTGGTTTAACTTTAGTTATGTGCAGTGTTTGAGTGTTAATCAATTGAGTTTTTTAGTATCTTAATAACGTTTAGATGACTATCGGATCAGTAAATGAAACGTTAAATAAACGTTTATACACTTACACCCACGCAATAGGGTTCCCTGTGTTGCGGGTGGCATGGACGTACACAAATATGACATCACAAACACCCATAACCCGAGAACAAATAGTCATCTGTCACACAAATGTCTGCCCCGGCCGGAATCGAACCCGGGACCCCACGCTCGGCAGGCAGGGTCACTACTAGCTGGGCTATGGGGTCCTCGACTACCATCACACAACTACCATCTGTGACCATCCATCCATTACCATATTGCTTCGGTTTCTTGCAATAGTTGTGTTTAATATCATGTCGGTGTAAACTATTTTAAATGTCTACTGTAAGTCTGTTGTACGGGCCCTCACGGGACTTGGTTAGGCTTCAATGCCGTGAAAAGTGCACAAAACTAGTGCCCGTGGAACGAAGTACAGAGAGGCGGCACGGGCACACCAGCCGCGGTATGCTCCCCGGCCTCCGCACCGCTGCCCTCCGGCCGCCTGTCGTCGGGCGAGGTGCGCCGACACTGTTGAATAATTCACGGCCAAACTGCTGGGCGATCGTGATCAAAATTAGTATGTAGTTTGGGGCGTCAGGAAGGTGGTACTATTTTTGCCAAAGTAATTTTTTGGTTCGGTGAAATTTCAATGATTTATAATAAACTCATCAAAAATCGGCCATTGGGCGCCTGAATGGCTTACGCCACTACATGAAAGTAATGCACTGGAGAAATGTTATTCATGCTTATAAAAAAAAAAACAAGTTTTATAAAATGATTTTTATCATTAATCGCATCAGAAATCCTCAATCCACGCGGAAGAAGTCGCATTTAAAAGCTATTAGCTATATTTATAACATGTGTAAACTCCGGACTCCTCATTTATGTTCTCCGTAATCATTGAGCCGGTCAGTCATCATACAACTAATATAGGGATCAATCTGGTAATCATACACAAAGGAGAATAAGCAACACCCCTTTTTACAATCTGGGAATTTTAATATTGCAGCCCCCCAGATAGACAATAGATCCCAAAACAACAGTTGTTAGAAATGGTGTGTATTTATCTCTGCATGTGTTCACGCTTATCTCAGAAACAGCTTAACCGACTTCGGTATGGTTTTCACTAATCAGTACAGTAAGCATCACTTAATATTTAAGGTTCGTTTCATTGCAATCCGTTCATAAATAAAAAAGTTTCAAATTAATATTGTTCTTATGGTTCTAAATCACAGAACGAGGAAAACCCTGTCCTAAACAATGCAAGTGCTATTTCTAAGCGTAAGGCGTAGTTCTTCTGATGCGAAGAGAGGGCGGTTTACAAGTACCCACTCTTGACTTTGATTGTTGCAGCGGACGAATCTGAGATCACATTCGACCCCGGCGACATCATCACCCACATCGAGCAGATCGACGCGGGCTGGTGGCAGGGGCTCGGCCCTCGCGGAGTCTTCGGTCTCTTCCCGGCCAACTACGTGGAGCTGCTGCCGTGCCATCCGCACACTTACCGTTAAAATCGAGGTACTTAACATGTGAACCGATCGAGGGCTTATTTACACTTTGTCAAGTTGCAAGTGTCAAGTGTCAAGTTGACAAGCATCGACCACAGATCTCTGTGTGTACTGGGAGGGGAATGGGTTACATTTAACTGTATGTTTGGTTTGTGTTATTTTGGCGGCGGTCGCACGCGTTTTGTAGCCGCAATCAATACATCGGATATTGTGGACGAATGGAAAGTAAATAAAATGGGTATGTCATACATTGCTAGTTAGTTAGACAGCGTGACTGCCGAGCTACCTGGCAGATGTATGCGTTTTGTTGTCTTTGTTAAAAAAAAATAAGATAGGAAGTAGATAAAAATTAATTCGTCGAGCGCCTCGCACGATGTCGCTGCATAGAACGGTCACAACAACACCCAATTTGTAGGGAACGTACTAACGAGTGTACCTGTTGTGTAGGGATCAGTGATGTACCCAAAAGCTTAACAGTGTTTGTGTTGGTTCGTTTCTATTTAATTGTCGAAGTGAAACTTACAATTCGTCAAGTTCAAACAATGTGCAGGGGGTTACTTTGATATGTGTCCTAATTGAAAATTATCTTTTGATTTTGCACAAGTCACGTGTTTTGCATCGTATACTAAATATATTTGTTGGAGTCGTGCGTCGCACGTTGATCAACATGCGACATAAAGCAAGAGCTACAATTTGCAGAAAATACGCAGTCGGCCGGTTACCGCTCGCCACGGTCACAATCCATCGTCATTTACCCACGTTAAGTTGTTGGTCACTTAGCACCAGTACTACGTTCATCACTTCACTTGCTAGTTGTTGCTTTACCGAGTGTAAATTAGCCGGTGTGTATAGACAAGGTCACAAAAATATACGGAGACGTCGTTTGGTATTTAATTTTCTATTGAAGTTACGAAATAAACACACATCCAGAGTAGGCACTACATAAATCGTGCCGACGGTTGACCACTAAAATAAAAATAAAAAACCATAGATATTATTACAAGATATGCTGCATCTTTCGTACTCCTCACGTTTTGTACGTAGCGGTTGGGTGAAGTATTAAAATATAGATGCAATTTCAAAACTAAAAAATAAGGGATCAAACATAGTCATGCTAGCTGATGTTAAATCGTCATATCGCGACGACGATGTAATTCACCAATTGGAACCAGATGTCGAGTTACGACACCTCACCACAGTGAGTACACTGTGGACTGGGGATATGTCATAGCTGGGGGGAGGAGTCTGGGCGTGGGAAGGTCAATGATTAAATTGTAATGTCGTCTCTGTCTTAGTGTAATGCATTTCACAATGTTTAAGCATTTCAAATGGGAGCAGACAACACTTACTAATATTATATTGAATTGTTGAACGATTGCGATTCAATTTGATATTTTTATTTCGGTTGTAAAAGCCTAAGTTAATGCCTGAAGTTGCTTCACCACTTACCGTCTAGTGGGATGGTGGTCGAGCGGTGGTGAACAGAAAAAAAGACGGAAAGATGCAAATTTTGCTAGTTTTTATTTTATTTCGTAATCGGCTGAGAAAGAAGATCCGCTTGAAGCAATTTATGATGTCGCGGATGTAACGATTTATTTCATCTAAAACGCATTGTAAATAACAATGTGTTTTGTGTGCTTTACAATTATATAATATAATCAATTCGATGTATCGATGTCTCTGTTCTCGTTTGCAATGTGTCAAACGGAATATGAAGTACTTGCAACATTTCTAAGTCTTGATTTGCATTTTAAATTAGTTTTTACGTAAATTTTAGCGAACATAACTAGATAATTTTGTGACGTGTTCGCGACTAAAAAAGGATCTCGATTAATCGTTGTTGAAATAAAACATCGATTATTGTTATGATTATGATGGAGCGAATTGGATTTTTACTAATGATAACATAAGAGGGAACCATTTTGATTAATTTTATAATTTGGATGTATACAATGGTTTGATTTTATTTATATACATTGTAATTATAATTATAGAGTATACTGTCGAGTACTCGATCAGTTGGGGCAATTGAGATAATTTTTGTTGGAAAGTTCAATTAACTTTGTTGATATGCTTAGGTGTCCTAGACCGCGTGCTACATTTGGTCTTTTTCCTATGTATTGACATTGAGAAAATCTATAGTTTATTACTGACCGCTGCTGAGAGCTGTCCGTTTAACAATCTAAAATCATAATCTGATAATAAATTTATTCATGTATATTATTATTTCATGTATACATTTGTTGTAAATTATTATTGGTGTTCCATGCTATGTTTACCACAGTTATGTTGAAGACATGATGTATGTTATACAGTAATATTTATGATAGTCTATTTACTGATTTTTGTGCGCTATTGTGTATATATACGTCACTCAGTATTTCGCTAACAGAAAATATATATTAATAAGATCGGCATTAAATGTATGGGAGAAATTCATGTCACACGTGTATATACCAAACCAATTTTTATATCATTTTGATTATTGAGAGACATTTTGCTTACATTATGCATATAAAATGTATACACACAGATAAAACCGTGTAGTAGGTACTTAGTTAACGGCGGCGGCCATCTAGCCGACGTCGCTGTTTTTCAGTACGTCCTACGATAAAGATCTTCATACAATTTACTTGAAGTTGCTCGATGTGTTCTCTCACGCTCCATTAGATGGAGCTCGACTTCGCGATGCTATATTTTTTGTTTTCATAGTCAATTATTTTATATCAATTTTATTATGTATGTAGCTTATACAGCCGTCTCCTTAGCTATGTAGTTTGTTGCCTAAATTTTGTACCTATTGTTGCGTTTTGTGGTTAGTTTTTTATTTTACACGAGTAATTGATTATACACTCCGAGGTGTGTGGTGTAGTCAGTGTTGTCACCAACCACTCACCTCATAGTGATGATATTCAGGACGAAAATTTACTTTGGGATTATCTAGATTGTGAATTACTTAGATCAGTCCTCAAGTATTATTTATTGTCACATATAAATATGACTATGATTTGTATGTAACAAAATCTCTACGGATCAATGTTCCGAGCTTACATTTGAAATATCAAAGTTGTGTATTCAAACAACAATTGTTAATTGATTTATCTCAACATTAAGTATATTTTTAACCTGTTAAAATTAAAATGTTCGTAGTGTATCAATTAATTTGTATATTCCTATATTTTTATATTTCTGAAATAAATAAATGAACAGACTTCGTGGATATATTGGAAGCTGTCACAACTAAATTTTGTCTGTTATAATTCTTTGAAAACCATTTATAGCGATTTACATGCACCCATGGTGGTCCAGGATATTATTAAACTCATATCTACGTGATATGTTGTATACGTTTTATTAATTCTTAAAAGGTTCTCACGATAAGCGTACGTATATCTGGAGTATGCAGTGTTGCGCAGATATATATGAAAGGTTCTGTTTAAGAGGCTAGTGTTTATATGGGAGGGAGGGTTGGCTGTAAACATTAGGTTCATTGAAATTCATCGAATTTGACAGGCGTGAAAATGTAAGTCGTTGTTAATCTGTGTTGTACGATCATCTGATGAATACATAGTTCGGTGTGACCCCATGTCATGGAGTTCGCTTCGTTTATTTTCAGAACAACACTTGTATATTGAATACTTTGGTGTTGTTGAATTTTGTTGTTTCACGAGAGGCGATCACTGCTTCGTACATCGTGGACAATGTATTTTTGACATTATTGTGGGCGATGTGAAATAAATTTTTAGTCTTTTAATTTAATTTTGAACTAGGTATTAAATTATTTAAACTCTTATCAATTCGCATAATATGGCCGTTAACGTTTTTACAACTTGTTATGTATTAATTAATGTAACTAGGTCCATAGTTTTACTCGTATCACAAAAATATTCTTGGATCATTATAAGTTTGGAATAATTGAAGCCTGTGAACACTATGCGATAGATACACGTAATACATTGTAATATAATCAATTTTGATCGCAAATTAATGTAGCGAGTTAGAAATAGTAATTACACTTTGAGGATTAGAAGACTGAGTGTTCCAAAATCTCGTTTTAGTTAAAATAAAACGACGATGACTTCGAATCAAGTACATTTTCTCGATGTAAATTAACGGAACGATCACTTCTCTTATTAGACCTTTAAAATTATGACAAAATTACAGCTTGCAAATTTAGATAGCGTATTAATGTAATTGTATACATATAATAATTGTATTGTATTGTACTCGTTTGTAGCTACAGTTGTTAATCCACTGGAGTACACTGACGTTCAGTGTTACCACTATTAGATAGAGCATGTGTGGTGTTGTGACAGACGGATTCAGTGATTCATTTATTACGTTGTGATTCAAAACACATATGTTTTTATTTACCAAGCAATTATGTTTATTAATCGATATTTAAAATATTCTGCTAGTTTAGGGCTGCCCCACTTTGCGTCGGTTTCAATACCTGCTTAATAATTAAATAAATCCACCTTTACTTCTTTGAGTTTTACAAAGTTATTATCTATTTACACCTAAATATTAAGAATTATTATGGATATTATGTTGTGCTTACGTTAATTTTGTGCAACTGAACGGAATCTTTACTGAACATTACTTTTACAATAAATATGGCAACATTATTTTACAGAGTGACATTAGCATCTGTCTGTTTACTCCACTGGATTATTAATTACACTGTAAAGAGCCCCGCCCCCAAAATTGTGTCTTAGTAGTGCCAAAATAATTTTTACCCCAATTTTGTACCTTTGTATCGGAATGTAATGCTGTATTTATTGTTGTGTGATTGGCTTTAATTAGGATATTGTAACGATTTATGAGAAAATGAGTTTTAATGTTAATTTAATGTATTTGATTGTGTGCTATGTGTGACCAAAAAGAATAGTTTTTTTTGTTAGAAATGTTTCATTGTAGGTTTGATTACATTACGAGTATCCATCAGTTAGACAGTTCACAAAAAAAATTACGGCATACACACTGTACGGCGATATACTTGTTTTGACAGCTGGTTTAGTTGACAAGTGACTCGACTAACAATACAATAGTTTGACCTCGGAGGAAGTGGAATATACAGCGTGCAATACTTGTGGATTCTCGATTTAACTATGCCTATAGTTTATTATTATTAAACTATTCAGCATATTTAAAAAATATCATGTAATGGTCTTGGGTTTGAGACGAAATTTAATCCTAGCTCTTGGGGTTTGTTACGAAGTCTTAAACTTGGCCCGTGTAGTTTTACGACGAGGTTTAATCCTAGCCTTTGGGGTTTCACGCACATGCAGATTCTAGTCGGGACGCGCTCAAATTCTTTTCATTTTATTGTAGAGCTCGTCCGACCTCTTTGGCTGAGGGTCAACGAATATATAATCGGTTTCTGTCCTTCAAATATTATACCGGTAACAGTCTGGATGTTGTCGTACATTACCAAAAATGACCAATTTTATGTCACAACATAATAAATACCGCATTTTAACCTATATAATGTGGGTAGTTACAACTGTTTTAATTATTATTTTATTTTACAATAAGTTAGGTTCTACATATTGTGCTTGTTCGACCATGTACAATGTTTACGATTATTATTTTATAATTTAATTATTAATGTAGAAATTGTATTACTTAAATATATGACTGATGTTTTTGTTCTATTAAATTTTTCTATGCTAAATTGAATGTTGTAAAAACTGTCCTATGCATTTTAAGAAGTTATTTAAAAATCACTTGTGTATGGTAATATAGAGATATATTTTACTTTAATCCTAGTACTTGTTGTACCAAAACTATGCTTTACTTGTGTATAATGTATTGGCTTCATCAGTTATCAAAAGCATTATTTGGATCGCTTGCAACGAGGCGTACAAACTCGTACAATAACTTCAAGGCGGCTGATACAAATTTGAATTTTCAAGACAACTGAGCATCGTCTCACAGATCGGTTGGTTATTCTAAACGTAATCTCGGGCGATAACACGTAGATAATAATAGACTTTTGCTAAGTGTTTTGATAATCAGTGAAAAGGAATACAGTATTAAAAATCACTTATAAATTCTTATCAGCACCAAACAGTGTTGTAACGAAGCTGTGACTCGTCAACCTTTTGTAATGTTTTTCGATAATTTGTAAGTAGGAGGTATTTGTAAACAAAATAGCCATACAGTGTAGACTAGTATTGTACGAATGTGAGGGTTGCACGCTGGGGTTCACTGGCCCGTTGGCTGTTTGATCGCTAGTACCATTATTAAGACTTTATTGTAAACTATATTCAATTGAGGCGTAGCGGAATCCCGCGGGCCGCGGCCGCCGTGTGCACCTGAATGTATGTTGTGATGTCCCAATTTGTAAGGTACCTATAACCGCAATATTTTATGTATGTGTATGGTGCTCCGTTATATTGTAACATAGATGTACATTTGTATCGTACTATTTTCGAAATAAACGAGTCTTAAGTTGCGGAGGCTGTTTTATTTTGTGACTCGTCTAACCTGCACGATGGATGCGTATACTTCGAACGGTCTTTTGTTTACTTATACAGTATGAGTACCTATACTTTATACATACATCAATACAATACACGATGAAAACTAGACCGACTTTTATTGATGATTTTTTTTTTTATATTCAAACGAGGAACGGGGGTAATTAAAAGACAATAATAGATTCGCGTGGTTTATGGCGTAAACAGTAGTAGGTGTAGATAATTGTGAAAAATTTAATGTACGTTCAACATCAGATTTTATCAGTACTTACCATCTGGTGGGATTGTTGTCAAGCTGGCACTTATTTTATGTAAAAAAAATGGTTATCTTAATAACATTAAGTATCAAATTCCGTGATGAACCAGACCGTATCAATTACAGACCAGTAAGTATTTTCTAAATAATGTTACATACTTCACCGTGAACAATATGGCGTTACTAAAGTAAACTCATCAACACATCTTCGAGGCCTGCGAGTGTTCACACAATGCCGTTTTTTGTAATGTTTGTAAAGCGTTTGATTGGGTTGAGCACGAATCTTCTTAAGCTTAGTCACTACGGCGTCAAGTACAGTGCTCTCAATTTGATTGCATCCTATTTGAAGGATAGGGTTTAATGTGTCAATGTAAATGGTACTAAATCATCGGGATCATCAATTGTAATGGGTGTACCACAGGGCTCTATTCTAGATTTGCTGTATTTTATTAGAAATTATGTGGAGATTGTATTAATATAATTATAAAATGTAATTCTAAAATTATTAAATAAATTGACATAAGAATTTAAATTACGAAAGATTCCATTTTTTTAATAAAAAAATAAAATTAACAATATGTTAAATTTCCCAAAATTAATAGTACACTTAAATCAGTCATAACAGATTGCCATCTCAATCTCAATTATAGATGATATCTTACTAACACGACCATGTATTGTCGTTATTATGGACTTTTATGAACTTCTAATGGTCACTTAACATGCCTTCATTGTAGAAATACAATACAAAATAAGGTTTTAAAATGATCACAAATACACTAACATAAATATAGAAAAAAGCTTAAGATTTTTATATTCAATTATTTGTTTTAAAGAAGTATATCTGAGGATCCCCATGGTCCGTAAACCGCCCGTCCCTTTCCGTACGTGCTCGGGAGTAGATACTACGCTCTCTGTCTGCATTGTGTTGCTGGTGGGTTATACTGGTGGTACCATAGGGATAATAAACAATGGTACAAAACAATCTTTACTATCTAAGAATTTATATCAGCTTTATTTCAATTAAAACAATAAACAATTTAACTTAACCTGAAGTTGTCCATGGTTGTAATGTCTAATCGTAGCATTATCGTATGATGTCCGAGAAAACACCATATTTCGGTAACGATATCTTATTAAATACATCTGGCACCACCTGTAAAAGAAAATTATATATGGAATAAAGATATAATACATCCCAAATAGTCAACTTCAATTTTAAATATAACGGATTTTGCGATGTTTCTGTTCTTTTGCAGTCCAATGACCGCCACCGAGTAATTATCGTGATCCTCGTATACGAAATATCAGCATAACGTACATAACATCCAAAGGTACCCACAAATTATTTACAAAGTTATGTTACGCATTATTTTATGAAACAACTAATGACAGGTAAAAGGCATAGGATTCTAATTCGAATTCAATTACAGATTAATTTGAAGGAAGCAAGTTCATCGATATTAAACTCAAAGTTCAAAGCTGCTGTTCTACACTTGGCACCGTGCTGGACTACGACTTGTACCATATGTATTTATTTCCAAGCTTCACATCTGAGACATATTAGTCAAGACGGTAAGCTACAAGATTGAATCTATTGATTCTCGCTCCAAGAACTTTTACTAAAGTAGTTTATTTTCGATGTAACGGCGAAAGAGCAACGATAAATGGTAACATTAGACGAAATTTATTTCTATTTTTAAACAGAACGGCAATTTCATAGTTCAGGGAGTAATTCTTTTCTATTCTTCTATTCTAATACAAAATCTTTCAATTAAATTTACTGAAATTTATTCCACATATCAATGACGAATATAATCAATATTTGCACAAATATGATCTAGTATCCTGGCTAAAATCCAATCTGTAATAAATTTCAGACAATTCATTTTTGCATTATTAAAATGAACTTCCGAGATGAAATTGTAATTTAGTTCATATTGCTATTATAGCGTTCTGTTATATAACAACAATCCAAACATTAATTGTACCATACCTTGACACGCACCTCCCGCGGCATGTACTCGTGGAAGAACTCGTAGAACTCGAAATGCGTCCTCACCACGTCCAGCCGCGCCATCTCGTGTTTGAGTGCGTCGACCGCGTCCGTCGGCGCCGTGTCGTGGCGGCGGATCTCCTTCGTGAACTTGTATATCGTCTCCACCAACTTCTCTGAACGAACGCGCGCTTTGTAATCGTATCTACAAAACAAGTATACATACTATTTAGCTCGACAGACGATGTTCTGTAATGTTTTTTATTATATAATGAATTTTATTAATTGTCTAATATAAATTTAATTATTACTACACGCCTACAAGAGCTTATTGGCCATATTCGCCCTTTTGCCTAAGCCATCAGGGCGAGAGTGGAGTGATTTGCTCGAGTTAGATGTTATCACTCCCTGGGCCATTTTTATGGCCAATATTGTTTTAGTGTATAATATGCTGATGTTAATCTTTACACCGACAACTCCGATGACATATCAGTTGTTTCTTTAACGGATCAGCCTAATAATTAATGTATGCAGGAAGAAAGGTTTTACAATACTTACTTTGGTTCAAGTTTAGTTTCCAAAAATTTATACAATCTCTTTGTGATCCATGAAGCATTCGTAGGACGATATCTCTTAGGTGGTTTGTACTTCATATCCTCTAACACTTCAACCGGTAGCATATTCAATGGTATTACCGACGATTTCAATGGTCTCGCCTTAGTTTTTATCTGTTGTACTTTCATGCGACGTAGTTTGGGTACGGCCGGTACTTTAAAAGGATTAAGAATATCTCTTGTAGGAGTTTTCAATGTATTTTTAATTTCGTCTTCCTGTAAATTTAAGTAGCACATTAAACGATTACAAACTTTTGACTGAATTATAATATATTTAAAAACATCACACAGTAATTACACCAATTATTTACCAGCTGTTTTTTCCTTTCCATGTTTTGTTTTTTAATTTTTTGAAGATACGATTCTAAACTGGTCTGACGCATCTTTCGGGACTTTTCGTGATCAGATTCGATTATTTCAGATGCATCGTTAGATTCATCTATTTCTGGTGTATCATCAAATGCATCTTGAGCAATCTCTGACTCAATCATTTTCTGTTCAACATTAGATTCATCCATTTGGCTTTCTTCATCAGTTTTATTATCCTCATGCGAATCTTTATGAGCAGGGTCATTCATTTCCGGTGAATCATCAACTTCATTCATCTCTTCAGAATTATTGTCGTCACTTATATCATGCGTAATTTCGTGCTCAGATTTATCTAATTTATGTGCATCATCACAATCATTAATTTCCTGTGCGTGATCAGATTCACTGCTTTGAGCATCATCACAATCATTAATTTCTTGTGTGTACTCAGATTCTCTGCTTTGTGCATCATCACAATCATTAATTTCTTGTGTGTGATCAGATTTATTACTTTGTGCATCATCAGAATCATCAACTTCATGTGACATTGCTTCATTAGATTCATTCATTTCATATTCCTCATCCGACTCGTTATTTGCCTCTGCCTGTTCGGAGTCATTATATTTTTTTACTTTATCAGAATTTTCAATTTCACGCAACATAACCTGGTCATGTTCATCGATTTCATATTCAGCATCAAACTCATTAATTTCATTTGCTTGATCAGATTCATTACTTTCTTGTTCTTCATTATAATTATTAATATGACGTGATACGTCCTGGTTAGATTGACCCATTTTACGTGCGTCATCAGATTCATTAATTTCTTGAGCAATATCAGCATTCTCTTTATAACGTGACGAATCATGATGAGACTTAAGTATTTTCTTTGCGTCATCAGGTTCATTAAAATCACGCGACATTACCTGGTGAGATTTATTCCATTCCTGCGCGTCACCAGATGGATCAACCGTGTGCGTATTAATAGACTTTTCAAGGGATTCTTCATGGTTAGATTCATTTTTTTTGTCATAAACACTACTCTGAATCACGGCAAAGGGTACCGATCCGAGTAATTCTGTTGAATTAGCTAGGGGACACCTACTGATATCCGCATTAATGTCTGTAAAATTGGTTCTCCGCTTGGCAGACTTTTCCATCACTAATGCCCGTAAAGACTTTCTCGGAGTAAAATCCTTGCCGAAAGTTTGACGTAACGTTGCGCGTGTTGTTCTATGCGAGTCCCACCCTGATTCTTCGGCATTTGAATTTCTACTTGCATTTGAAAAATGTGTACTTTCATTTACAGTTGCAAGACTCGGCTTAATAGTAAGATTTTTAATAATACTCTTAGTTTTCCGCACACTAGTATTACGCCCATGTATTGAAAATGAATCTATTTGAGATAGTTTGTCATCTAGAATTACTTCTGGGGAAGAAACTTTGGTTTCCTGTTTCTTTTCATGCCTACGGGTACAATCTTGTGTTACGTTGACCCCTATATTCTGTGGTGTTTTATTAGATATATTATTTTCACCAAAATTATCTTGATTATTACTCATGTTTTTATTTATATAATTTGTAATCTCATTATCAACTTGGTCTTGCCCATATTCATTTTGTTTTACTTCTACGTGACTTTTCTCGTTTTGTGTTATCTTTCCATCTTGTTCATTATCATTGTCTTCTGTGTCATCTATTTTATTTTGACAAATACTTGTTTGTACAGCTTTTATATCTAGGCTACCAGCTTTTTCTTTATCTTCTTGACCAAAAATTTTCTCACTATCTTGACCTTCTTCATAATTTTGAATTTCATTTTCAATTTTTTCTCCAGAATTATGCTCATCTTTACTGAAATTCAGATCGTTACCATTTGTTTCTCGTTCATCATCTTCCACAATACTTGAGATTTGTATTTGTACTTCTTGACCTTTATCAGAATCAATATCCTCATGGACTGACGTTTTATATTGTCCTTTTTGATTTGGCATGTCATCATTATCAATATCATCTTCTTTACAACTAACATCGGTATTATTATTATTACTTATTTGGCTTGGCTCATGTCTATCAGATTTATTCTGATAACTTTGTACTTCTTCAGACTCATAATGATCACTATGATCTTTATTATATTTTGACCTGTTTTGCCCTTTATCGGCATCCAATATCTTTTCAATTTCTTCTTCGTTATTTTCAAATTTAGAAGGCACACGTTGGTTTCCATTATTGCTTAAACTGTGAGTCGACCTGTCCAGAATATTTTGGTCATTATTACTCGTATTAGTAACATCACTATGGATTTCATGTCTAATATTTTGGAATTTTGATATATTTTGCATTTGTTTTGACATTTGAACATTTTCACTACCACTTTTTGATTCCTCAGCTTTACCGTTCATATTTGGCCTGTTTCCTTCATTTTCAACTTCATCATTGTCATCGTTTTCATATACTAAACTAAAATCTTCATCATCCTCACTCTGAAATACTTGATCTAGTTTTGATAATGTGTTCGAACCTTTACTGTCATGTTTTTTGCTGGTTTCTGCATCTTTGTCTTCAAAAACATTAACAGCTTCAAATACGACTTCGTTACTCGTTTTTCTATGGCTTGAATTTTTAGATTTACTGTGTTCTCTACTTTTAAATGGTTGTTCTCTTAAACTTCGCTCATGAGACATATTTTTGACGGTTGATTTACTTTTTTTAACAACTGTATCGGACTTGTTTTTGGAATGCAATGATTTATTTGAATGTCTGGTTTTATTTCTGGTTGTGTTAGTCTCTGTGTTCAAAGATTCTATTGCTTCAGACAATTTATCCAATCGTGCTCTTTTACTTGGAGAAATGTGCAGCCCATCTTCTAATTGATGATCCATCATTGTAGATGATGGCAAGAGTCTCCAATCATCCATTTCAATATCTGTTATACTTGATGTAGGTGAAATAAGTTCACGACCACCGCGAGAGTTTACGCTCCGTCGCCGTTTATGCTCAGCTTTTTTTTGGAACCCGAACACTTTTGGCTGTATTTCTGGAATTTCATCTTCATTGTCTGATACAATAAAATCAGCAAACATATTTTTTCGTTTTGTGCCAAGTCTATTTCCAAATAAATTTTTAACTTCACGTCTTGCATCAGTGGCAGCTAGCTCTTTAGTTTTATTCGCTATTGTTTTATCGGCAGACATATTGAGAAGTGCTGACGGGAAAAGTGGTTTAGGTCTTTGTTTTTTACCCTGACTGAAAAGATTCTTACGACTAACATGTAACATTTTATCATCATCCTTCTGGGTGTTATGAAGTGGGGCCAAAGATTCACGATTATCAATCATTTGGGCGAATTTTTTTTGAGGTTTACTTTCTTTTTGTGTAAATAACTTTCTTTGAGGAATAACAATACTACTGATAGATTCACCATCACTGCTTTCTGGTATATCCACTGTAAAGTTATTTTTTTCTTGGCTGTAACAAAGATATCTATTAATTGTGTTGAATTGAGAAAATTGGGTTAACCCATATGGAATACTAAAATATGGCTGTTAAAATAAAGGTGTTGTGCATATATGATGTAAGCCTGGGAGCACATGTGAACTAGATACATTATCAAGTGATTCTCTAGGAATGGAAAGAGAAACGAAAAGAGAAAATATGGGACAAAAGGATTACTCAGAAATGCCATGTAACTGAAATTTTGCTTTGTATTTAATTCATTTATATGGATATTATAAAAATTTTGTGTTTGTGTCTTTGTAGAAGAAAATCTCTAGAAACATGGCACCTATTTGAAAATTTTTATTACCATTTGAAAGCTACATTATTCTGGATGGACCCCCATAGCTAAATTAGTTTATAAATCCACCACCATCCACATAACAACTCCAACACAACATATGTCCAAACAGGTACATCACTAGGGAATCCCTGTTTTAAATGGTCAATTAATTTGTAACATAAATATTAGATGTGTGTCTAATAATAATCTTACATATTTGTCTTATAGAATCATTTGAAAGTAAGGCCTTCATAAGGAATAATAAAATGTCTATTGACTCCAATGAGTGTATAAATGGCCTGTAGTACATTAATACTGACCTCAAAACATCAACCTCAATATACTCTTCTAATGCATCATTAGCTGCTGCTGCATCCTTGTTATTAAGTACTTCCATTATTTCCCTGGAATTATCATCTAATTTTTTCCACCAACTTTTCCCTGGAAATTTCAATTGAATCAAGTTAAATCAAAACTTTAATTCCCTTTAATTAATAATTATGTCTAAAATTTATTCCTTGAACTTGAAATCTTGGTTGTGAGTGGCATTGCATCTAATTACTCGCTCTTGTAATTGACTGGAGCTCTATTGAACTGCTGAAGTGTAAATTGGTGGAGAGATCAGAAATCAATCTAAGGCAATATCATCTGTAATGGCTTCACAATTGCTGTATAAATTGTATAACAAGCAGGAGCACTGGCTATACATGTCTTCTAAACAAGTACTCCAGAAACAAGCAACCATGTTGAAAGTTGTTTATTAAGGTCAATTAATAATGTGTTGTGTGAGCAGTACATCAATTATGATTACAATCTATTCAGGACTAAACAAATAGTTATATATGCCACAGTCTATGAGTAAAAGACATAACTCCTCTGCCAGCAGGCATGAATAAAACTAACTGTACTATTATTGGTAATATCTTGATTTTCACAACAATAGAACTGATGATAGGGGTTAGACACAAAATCTTACCCTTGAAGTCCATTGTAACTGTTATATGTTATAGTATTTATTTATACTCTGATTTAATGGCAAATGTATAATATTCATTTATTGACATTAAATCTAGACAGCCAGGATAGTGACAGAATTGCTTTAAAATTACTATATTAGCTATTAAACAGTTTTTGTCAAGTGTTTAACCAACCACTATGTTACTAAGCTTAACTTCTTATATTTGTATTAAATTTAGTATGAAAATATTTTTTTATGTTTCATGCTCTACAGACATTAAACATTAAATACTATTAAATAACAAAATTTGAATTAGGAACATTATGATGAATCCAATATGGAAATTGAAATCCTGTTAAAAGCTCCTTGTTTTCTTTTTTTATATGAAAACCAAGGTAACTCTGTTTAGATATCCAGTTATATACTATCCATACATACATGATTTTGTCATGACAACGATAATTTACTTTTTATCTGATCTTATTGTACTGTTTAGATCTTTCAAGC
>DWPT01001709.1:0-17870 GCA_018251895.1 Agathymus mariae mariae
AGTTGGAATACTTTAAGTATTTCCGAGTTGTATGTACATCATCTCTATTTATCACTGTATTATATGTATATATGTACCATACCATATACGAGTTTATTTAATTACTTATATGTATTATGCATGAAAAATTTGTTCATATAACTTAGTTTAGAGTCATAAGTCTATAAATAGGTTTGTTTTCAGCCATCTATTGTTATACGCTAATTTTTTGTAAGCATCATTCGAACGGAATACTTTTTATTAAAATAATAAACTTTAAAATCTTTACTTCCCTTAATTTTTTTAGATTGCTTGCTCAATTTAAAATGGGTAAAATTAAATTTATAAATGACAAAACGAACCCCGCTATTGACATATTTCATTGAACCCCGCAAATAACAGTATCTGCAGAAAATATGTGCTGGAGAATTATAAGTCAGTTAACTCAGAAGGATAACACGGTACATTGCCCGAAGATTTTCCAGCTGTGCGAGAAATTAAATCAAAAGCCAGGCTGCGGGAAATCATCAATACACGGCCCCTAAAAGAAAGGCGTCCATTGAGAAATGTTTTCTTTAAACCCAACTCATCGACCCTACAGTCCTGACGTAGCTCCCTTAATTCATTTTTGTTCCTAAGAGTAAACAAAAAATATAAGGATAGCTCTTTTCAAGCGCTGAAAAAAGCGCACCTACTCGCGAAGTAGCGATTTTAACCGTTCAGATCCAAAATGGCTAAGGCGTTTTTAATTGGTTTACACGAATTGAACTTTGTATGGAGCATGAAGTAGGGTATTTTACATAAATAATACAAATATGACCATTTTTTTACATACTTTTTCTTTAACTCGACCAAGTTACTTCTTAATGTTGAGTTGTTTAAAAGATTATGTAAGAAAATTAATGTGAATGTTACTCCGCAATGCGTCAACGTTAACTCGATATTTATATTGAACACTCGTATGTATTTTTTTGTGATATCTCTATAAAAATTTGATACGATTTCGTTAAAATTATATACATGTCATATCATTGTTATATAAATGATTTTTATTTTGTTTGTTATTCCATTAAATCGGTACGTTGTGTGAAACCCACTATGATTAATTATCTTTAACTAACTAACTAATATTTAAATTAAAGTAGTCCGAAATACTTTTAAAAGTAAGCCATAGTATCGCCAACAACTAACATTTAATAATTTTGTATATTTAAACTATCACAAACACGTTGATCTATCAAGTACTACGGTTGAGTAGCAGACGTTAACTGCCCACTAACACCAAAACTAAACAGCAAAGTATTCATAAAATCATTCATGTAATGAAATCTGTGCCATTTCTCCGGCTTGTCACTCTCCAGGGTTTGCCGCAGCAGCAGCAGCACACACGTCGCCTGCTGCGTATCCTCGCCACAAACGTAAGTAGTTCATAACGGTGACATGGGGACAAAAAATTATTCATTTGTGTGGCTAATATTTCTTGTCTAGCTTTTATTGATTTTGTTAAAAATTTGTGTATGTTATGTAATTTAAGTTTATATTCACTTGACAGTGTTCATTTTAAACTAAAAAATCACCTTTTTTTAATTCAGTTTTTTTTATTTTTCTATTTTTCATTGCGGTAGATTCATACCGGAGGATTCGGTGTACTTAAATACACCACCGAAATTGAGAAAAAAAAAAATATTTATCTATTCCAGAATTTTTATTTTTAAATTTGATTTTAGAATGCAAAGTTCGAGAACAGAAGAGAGAGAACAGAGAATAATAAAAAATACGAAGAAAATAAACAATAAAATTAAGAAATAAATAAGAAGTTTGCCAATTTGACCTAATCTTTTCGGCCTACTGGCTAACAAATACTTTTTCTGTTTAAATTATTTGAGTTTCACACTTAGTTTGTTTGAGAATTTAATATGTTTTGTTTTAGTTGACTGCTGCCAACTGCAATTTGTTTATGCATTTAGAAAAATAAATGACCCAAATAAGACCTAAATAAACATGTTTGTTTATTTTGAGGTGACATCTCTTTATCCTTAATAAAATGTGTGTGTGTGTTCGTTGAATTGGTAACAATTTAACCTTTTTACAGTTTTCCAGTAAACAGGGTATTAAATGAATGAACACCCACGTTAAACTTACAAGAAGCTTAGTCCTTATAATCAAGTGAGTTGAAAACAGCTTAATAAATTATATTTCATTAACCGTTGATAAAATCAAAATTAATAATACGCTTTAGGATTCACGGGTTTGATAAAACGCCAAAGTAGTGCCACATAGACCCTATTATTTTATTACAAAGGCCTTATTATACAGTTTATAATCACACCCTACCACGCTATTAACAATCCCTGTCGTACACTAGTGAATCGCAAATATTTCGCTCGTAACGAAAACTCTCGCTTCGAGAAACATCGCTTCGAAAAAGGTTTTCTTAAGATTATCTTGTTAATTGTATTTCTAACCAGAGAATAGAATTGATTGTTATTACTTTCGATCGGCGATGCAGATAGTGAAATGCATACATTCGATATTCGACCTTATGTGAAATGCAGAAGGGCAAGGGTCGCCTAATGCATCCGAAGTCCATCTCATCAGTAATGCCGGGTATTTGCTATCATTACGGTTTTATTGCTTTTTGCCGTACTTTCGCGAATATTGAATAACTATGATAATCATAATTATCAAAATTTGGACCAATCTTTCTAAGTTAGTTAAGTATTTGAAGTATTTGATGTACCTCTTAAGTAACTAGAGAAGAAATATTCGATATCTGGTAGTTATACAAGTTTTAAATTTCAAGTTTCTAAGTCCTACGATTCACCGTTGATTAAACGTAAAGTAATTGAAAAATCAGACTCAATAATTGTATGTAGTTTTCGATCTGATGTAGTTTAGCTAATTATAATCATTCACGTCTTGTTCAAACTTCTGGAAGGTGCTAAGGGAAACGTGTTCAATGACCCCTGTATATTAAATTTTCAAGTGAATATTGAACATTTGCCGAAATGTTCGCACCTCTGAGGTATTCAATCTTAATCCTCTCGTGTACAGTGCTTGTACCGACGCCATGCAATTCGTAGACACAAATATATGATTATATAGAAGACTGTAAATCTATACAAGAAAATCCAAACATCTCTCACATGTTTCACATAGACTTCAGACGTCAAAATACAATAGATGAATTCAACACGATGAATCCAACAGTTTGTTGCTGGTGAAGAGGAAAATGGTTATATATTTGAGACTTCATGACTTCATATTTTTTTAGTTTTATCGAAATTTCTTCCGCTCAATGTTAAAGCACCTTTTTTCTTTATAATTGGAGTCAAACGGGACTTATTCTCTCTAAAACAAAAAAGTAATTTTTAATATCGGTGAATAAATTACAAAGTCTTAAAGGTAAAAAAAAAAATTAAAAAATACAAACACATTGAGAACCTTCTCCTTTTTTGATGTCGATTAAGAATGGACAAAAATAACAGTATGTAATGTATGCATATTAAATAAGCAACAAAAAAAGACAACATACGGTTTTGCAGTACCTAATCATTGCTGTGTGCGAGCAGATTACGCAAGTGACGTGTATAATGGTTGCATGAAGCAATAGCGCAAATAATAAAACATAAAACTTATTAAATTAAATTACTTGTAGTTCAGATTTTACCAAACCACTATTTCCTTGTCAAATATTAAAATCTATGTCATAAAAAGGTCTATATTCAAATATAAGATCTTATAAAGCAGATGTTCGTATGCAGTGGCCGGTCCGTTAGCAGGTGTCCCCATATTGAGGAATTTAGAACGGAGTCAATAATCATGGAGATCTCAGTATTGAGCCATTCAATGTTCCGTTACTAAGAGTATGTAAACACTGGTGTTTCAAACTTATACAGTATACGCTTCAAATTAATATTTGTATGGTAATTATGTATGTGTAGATACACACGATTTAGACATTACAAGCACCATAATCCCGAGACAAAACATTCGTTACATGACCGTCCGCCTTAGCTGGGAATCGAACCGGGAAACCATCGCTCGACATTACGGACTGGGCTACAGTATTGTAATTGGTACTGAAAAGCTAGCTTTGGTGTTTTTCAAAAGAAACTTTTTCAGCGTCGTACCGGCGTCGAGTACTGCCGGTATGAAAATCAAAAATTCCCACCATTAACGTCCCGTTAATTTAACAAACTTAATAAACACCATTGTATCTATCACGCACACACACATACAACTCTGTATTCGCAGCACTCAATAACTTTATTAGGAAATCGGTAGAACGCCATCTTGTTATTTAATTCTGACAATACTACTTTCGCCTACTGAGCATTGAGAACATTAATCTCACAATAAATATAATATTTGTAAAACATTTTAACGAAATATTCCTATGCCATACTGTTCGTCTACAATAGAGGGAAGCGTTATTAAATACTTCATACAATTTAAATTTCCTAAATAGTAACAAAAATAGTTTCAATTAACTTTACTATAACTTAAATAACTACAAATTATATGTAAAATTTTCGCTTTTGTCAGATGTTTCGTGTCGACACAGTATCCCAGTATCTCGTATTTATATTGACCAAACACTATTAACATTATTATCAAAACGCTCATTAAATTTCAACACTAGCTGTCACCCATTCGGCAACTGACCGCGTCTGACGTTGATACACCTTATCGGTAACTTGTCATCAGGTTCTACCACTTCTATGATACTGCGTCTACACAACAGCTCCATTGTAGATATCATCATATTATCATATATTATCATCGAATAATATCTAACCATCCGGGCGCTTGAAAGATATTAAATGACTTTCGAACAACTGCTCCGTAAAACTGTCACAAGATGACTCCCATGGAATAAGCAATGGCCTATAAAAACTCATTTAATTAATATTCTCTTCAAGAATCGGTTTTAATTACATAGATAATTAGGCGATGCTGAATAAATTATGAATACTGGCAGTATTATGTAAATTTACATAATTTTTTTAAACTTAATTATTCAATCCTTATGCGTCCTGCGAAGGATTTGACGATCCCATAGCCCAGTTGGTAGCGACCCTGCCTACCGAGCGAGGGGTCCCGGGTTCGATTCACGCATCAGTGATACCTATGGTCTTGCTGATGTCCATGGGCGACTATGACCACTTACCAACAGGTGGCTCGTCTGCTCGTTTGTCGGCTATTACCGTAAAAAAAGACAACACTCCACCTTGTGGGACTCCAGCAATTGTGCCAATCCAAGATGAAACTTTATCCTGGATTTGCACACGTTGGCGTCGTCCGAACAAGTAATTACGAAACCAATCAACTGACGTCGAAGATATGTTGAGAGTGCGTAGAACTCCTAGAAAGAGATGAAAATCTACGGTGTTAAACGCATTGCTGAAGTCGAGCAAGTCCATTCCTCGACGTATGTCATCTGTGATTTTAAGCAAAACCAGAAAGCCAGATATTTTTTGACTAACTTACATATATCACAACGAATCTGTCAGTTTGTGGGTTGAAATATTAGTGAAATTGTGACTATCCGTAACATTTAAATTGCCATTTACCAGTAATGTAAGGTTATTCTAAAACGAATAACTCACCCTGGCTTTGCTTAGGGAAACTTGATTTTTACGTTCACAAACAGTATCTATTTAAATTCTCAAGGTTGATTTGTTTTAGTTTTTGTGACAGATAATTTTTCCACATAGCCATGTCCATCCGGGTAACGTAACTTTCGAATGGTAAATGAATTTATGATGAATGAATTATTTTTCAAATACGTGCCGTCGTTCTGGAGATTACCCTCCACATACACACAAACTCACAAAATTCCCATTCTCTGTTTATTATATTAATATAGATATGGAATTTTTAATTTTAATTTCAACTCAAAGTTTTAATTTGTTAAAACACCAAATATTTTTTTCGACGATTAGTTTCTTAAAAAAATTAATTATCCTTATTATTTGTTTACAAATGAATATTGTTTCTGATTTTCAAATTGAGGCTCGTGCAAACCGCTGTATTTTTATGGACTTCACAGGAGGAGGCAATTCTATGTTCGTCTCCATAAATAACTCCGTTTTTATTAACCATATTTAGATTTTTTGTGTATAAAGTATGGAACAAGGCATCCGTTTATGTGGCAGATAAATGTTTGTGGTTTATCTAGAGTTATTAATGGTTATGATGTCATACTTGTGTTCATCCACGCTTCTCCTAACATGGGAAATCCCGGTCGGTCGGTCGGTGACTATCGAGTCAAATATTTATTTCTTCTTTTTTTTCTTTCATCTAAAGCACCATCTTCACACAGTCGAATCAAATTACTTTATATGGTAATACCACTATCTGTGGTACTTCAATATTTGTTTAAAATTTGATTAGATTTTGCAGTTACAATTACTACGTTTTATTAAATTTATTTTAGTATAAGCCAAAGTGGTCTAGTGGTATAGTTCGTGTACCAAATATTAATGTTAAAACGGAAAGGTATTGTATATTTATGGACACCTATTAAGCCCACACACACAAATTCGTTGAGCAACAATGCAAATCGTCAAATCTACAAAACTTTCTCTTATAAACTCAAAAGGCAGGCTTTAGTACCGTTAGATTTAATACCGTATTAGATAGATAGGTTAAAGATGTAAACGCATTAATCCCATATTCTATTGAATTGACATTAAGTAAGGCTCATACCAACAGTTAAAAGTTCCAGCGGTTACCTTCGTTACATTGCCTAGCAAAACAGCTCAAGTGCGAAAGGAACAAAAATTTATGTAGGGATATTTTTTTTTATTTGTCATGTCTAATTAGTATGTCACAATGTGACGCGACACGGGGAGATCATGCGTGTGCAAGAATGCTTCAGTTTTTATAAAGAAAAAGAAAATTGCAAATTGTATAAAATGGTTTAGGTTCTACATACGTACGTCATTTTCACCTTTCATACGCTAAGTTATTTATCATCATACGATTATAAATAAACATAAGTCGCCAGCGGAAACCAATTTAATAATAAATGCAAAGTTGGGGATTTTGTGTACCTATTTCCAACCTCGAAATGTCAAGCTATTTCTGAAAATAACGTCCTTCGTATGAAATATTACTTACTAAACAACTAATAACAATAATAATAATCTAATAACTCTCTCGAGTTATTGTCTTTTACACTTTTATTACATATACTTCACGAAATAATATAGTTTAATAATAATATTAAAATATATTTCATAACTGGCTCCGTTCGAAAAGTGAAATACAAAAATGAATTTAATCAGAAACCCAAATGGAAATGCAAACACAAAAACTCAAACAATACCGTATTCACGAGTACCACGATGGCATTGAAACAATTTTGCCATAAAGAGGACCACGCTGGCGGGCTCAAGTTTGTATCAAATGTATTTCGTTTTACTCACTAATATACAACAAGATCAATATCGCTTGTTGACTAAATAATAGTAGAACGGAACGTGTCATTTCTTTCATACTTACAATGACGTCTTGCGAGGCTCTTAACACAATTCATTATATACTCGTATGAAGATATTACAGGTAATTAATGATAGTAAAAGTCGGAATTTTGATGTTTTTACTTCATGACGTACTGCGTGTTTGAAGATAACTTGAAATAAATCGCGGCAAGTTGGTATACAGCACCAACTACGGGCGGACTAAGTCGAATAGCGTCGGCATCTATTTTACTTCATATAAGCCGTATGGTGTAAGAACTTTATAAAACCTTTATTTACTTTAAACGGTAACATTTGGAAAGCGATGCAAAACATCACATTACCAAAATATTATTCTGCGAAAATTCTACTGCAATTCACTTAAACGCTGTATCTGGGAAATTTTAAAAGCTCCGAAATTAATATTTCGTAGAATAAAGTAATGCTTGCAATAAAAAAAATATTTTCGTTATAAATCATCGTTTCCCTTATTTTCTTTTCATATACTAATCATAGTGTGTAAATGTCCTAAAAACGTATAAATGCAAATCTTATCCGTAGTGGATATTATATTATAGGACTATAGATAATTATTCTACTCAGATGTTTTTAATTAACAAATTAACCAATTTATTAAATAATAAACGTAAACGTAATAATAAACATTCAAACACTTACACGTCTGCACCAGGGTTCACTATGTTCAAGTGTCACGAACACACACAATCCACATCACAAACACCAACGATCCGAGAACAAACATTTATCTCTCACATACATGTTTGACGGCCCTGCCTACCGAGCAAGGTTACTCGGGTTTGTTCAGGTGACAGACGAATATTTGTTCTCGGATCACAAATGTCCAATTGTGTGTTTCTATACCATCCGCAAAACAGGGAATCCTAGTGCGGGGATTTGAGTGTGTGTAAATAAGAAAATATCTGCTCCGGTTGGGAAACTTTCTCCCTTCTTAAGGCCCATCATCAAATAAAATACAAAAATAAATAAATATACAAATCGTACTTAAAATATTTACAAGCGATATTAGAATGCGCACATTCGGCTCCAATTAAAACATTATACCATAGACACAGCTTAATTAGTTAGTATAGGTAGGTAACGTAAATAGATATCATTTAACAGAATAGTACAGAATACATAATTACGTTGATACATGACACATACTTTTTGAATGCTACCTTGCCTCAGATTCAAAATATCTCATGAAGAAAGTGTGAAAAACGATGCACTTTTTATATACCTAGCCGGCTGCGTAAGAGATGTGTTTTTGGCGTGAATACTACATGATGTCATTACCACGTTGCAGGCGTAATGCAGAAAGAGATGCGGCTTTTATTCTCTGACGCTCGTGTCAAAAAGCTGTATTTTAATATACACAAAGGCATGTTGTATGATGTTACATAATAATAGCCTTCCGTCCGCGTAATTGGATGTGATTAAGTAAATATCTTAATAAAGGTTCGCTCATTAAGCCAGGTCCTTAAATATGGTAATTTAGAAGGTACATGAGGTAATATTGTGTTACGTAAATAACCTAATAACAACAATTTTAATTATCAAGGTAATTATTTATATATATCAGATCCCGGTATATTTATATTGGTTGTTACATATTCCAGCAACCTCTAAACAGAAGATGTGACTCAACTACGTCGTCCATTGGTCAGCAATGTACTCAAGAACAGAGAAGTACACTTGGACTCAGCACCTGACATTTTCAAGGTTAAACGCTACATTATTGTCGGATTAGAAATGAAGACGTCATTATCCAAATGTAGTATTAAAATAGAGAAAGCACACATGGCGGGAAGTAGTTCCGCAGTTTCATTGTTTGGATGTAGTACATTGTGTTAACGTATATCTGTACAAAAGTACTGGATTTTCCAGAAGCAATTATAAATCATGGACCAGTTTCTGAGATGTTGTTAAAGTTATTAAAGTTATACTTGTACCCGATCGTACCGGAATGTGTGATTATATGCATACCGTTTATAATTGCGCCTGTGTATTATGTACTTCCTGGTTAAAGCCTGTTAGACCACAAATAAATAAAATATTTTATTCTCTGGTGAAATTCAATCAAATGAAATAAAATTAAAATACATTCTTATGTAGCTGCGAATTTTAAAATTATTCACCTTGTCACTTACCGTTCAGAGGGATATCTAAAACATTTGAAACTCGTTTCAACTATATTTTGTCAGCAACTTAAATTTTTTTGAAAAGTCATCTTACCATCTTTTCCGCACTCTGTTTTGTCATCTTTTCCATATTACATTTTTGTGTGTATAATCCAAGAATATAACAGAAAAGATCAGTAAGTTTCTAAGTACAAATATTTTCTTGTTGTTAATGTAAATAGCCAACAAAAGTAAACCCAACTACTACAGACGTCCTTGACACCGAAGACATCACTTTTTAATCTAACAAAAAATCTCATAACATACAGTATGATTTTTAACAAATCATTGGTCTACCAACTTATTTGTGTTTACATTTACGTCATAAACGATATGAAATTTTCCTCCGGCTCCCTTTAGAGTAATGTTTGGCTGATCCATTTACGCCCTTCTAGCAAGCAGCTGTACAAATCGTGTCCCATGAAATACTAAATAAACTTTTGTTGTTTTATCAGGACATTTTGTTTGAAACAGTTTAGTTTGAACAATTTAATTTGTTTATCATAAACAGTTTAGCTTTAAATGCCAAAAAACGAAGAAAAATCCTTTAATTAAATAATAAAACATTGACTATTGAACAATAGTTTTTTTTTAAGTGTCACCTTAGATAGTAAGCTTCAATGGAGCGCCCGTATATCGGTTCTCGCTGGTAAACTTAGTAGGTCTGTTTACGCTATTAGGAAGATAAGACTGATTACTGACGTAGAGACAGCTAGACTTGTTTATTTTGCCTATTTTCATAGTCTTGTGTCTTATGGTATCCTATTGTGGGGTAAATCAGCAGAAATTTATTTAATATTTGTATTATAGAAAAGAGCAATCAGAGCCTTATACAGACTAAACGACTCCATAGCTCAGTTGATAGTACCTCCGATTCCCGGCATTTATGTGACAGATAAATATTTTTTCTCCAGTCAAGGGTATCCGTGATGTCATATTTATGTATATCCATGCCACCCACGACACAACGAATCCTAGTTTATTAAAGTCACGTGAATCATTAAGGGAAAACTAAAGAAATAGTAGTACTTACCATAGCCAGTAAATTTATTTAAAAGTATATATGTACAAGCAGAAAAGTGATACACACAATAATTTGGTTGCGTCTTCGTATCGTCTTCAAAAGTTTCAGCGTTCGTTACTTATTGGAACTTTTAAGCGACGCATTAAAATACAGCTTATAAGCAAAGGATATTATAATAGTAGAGAAGAATAAATTGATCACAAGGACCAGTTCCGCACAGGTTTAAACTTTTGTAATTACTATGTGCAGTTTTAAAAGGTGTGCTGAGGAGTTAGTTTCCTTCTCCGTTTCTTCTCCTCAATGTCAAAGCGCCTTTGTGAAACGGCAATAGAAGCAAAAAATAACGTGCATAAGTGTATTTTCGGAATACCTATATGATTAAACGATTTTGAATGTGAATTTGAAAAAAAAATTATAACTTATTTTCTACCAAACGAGGATGTCGCTTTGTTAAAGGCTTTCCGTCAACATAATTAGAACAAATTACTATCTGTTTAAACACATATAAACCTCTACCTTAAAATTCAAATAATTTATAGAACAAAGAACACACACACACACACGCACACAATGCATATATAATACATAGATCACCAATGAAACATTCAGTAATATGACCCAAATATTTACGAGAAAAATATACGTATCGTACTTTTTCTAATCATAAAAGCTCGACCCCTCCCAATGATTTATGTCACATACCGAATCAATTAGCGCTTGCTGTTCATATCAAAATATCATTACTTTAAAAATGCCTTCGTATGTCACGCGATGTCCGGAACCATCATACTACATTAATATTTTTTATCAAATATGTATTTTCAAATAATTTAGTATAGATCTGGACTCACTGCAACATGTTAAAAGTGTTCCATTGACGAAATATAAATACATAGTCTGTTATAATCTTCTTATTGTCGTGTAGCAAAATATACGCTACATGTATTTTAACGTGAGTAAATTGATTAAGCTTCCACTAGTATCACACTTGTTCTTTCAGAGTGTTCTTTCTAACTGCAAACCACAATTGGAAAGCTATAATTACATAGCTACTACAAGCAAGAACAAAATGAAGTAGTCGTAGGTACCTTACAAGAATAGCTTATCCATCACATACGAACTCCCTCTTGTTAGTAATGCCTACTGTGTACTGATTTATATAAAAAAAATGCATTATTGGTAGATATATCGACCGATTTAAATTAACATAAACAGCATTGTTACTTCATTAGACATTCTCCATTTGAAGCCACCGGTTAGTAGAGTCGGACCAACCCTTTTTTTATTTTTTTTATATTATTTGTCAACTCCAATCCCTTGGTAGAAAAATACTCACTTTTGCAAATACTGTTTTTGCGGAAAAACCTGGGATAAAGTGTTTCACACAGCTCAATTTGATTTCAACTTGGTGAATTATTAGTTGCCACATAACCTACTGACATCAAACCTGAATAAAACTATTTGGCGCTTGCCCAACTAGAGTTAACTATCTTCTCTCTCCTGCATCAACGTTGTATGTATATAACTCAAGAATCTCAGCTTGCTCCTGTCCTAACCTTCAATAGGTAGATCACATTAAAAAGTTTGTAGTTATTATAAGTAACACATTAAGTTTTAAACTGCATATACAAGCATTGGACCAACCAACGTACGGTTGATAAAAAACTTAACTCTCATACCCGAATACCATCGGAATAAGGCTGGATCAACCCAAACCCAATTACCTCTAGCAGGAGTTACGTGATGCTATTACATCGTTAATTATTTAGCAGGATACACCAGAAGCAGCAAAGGTTAACTGAGAACAAATTCATTTAATTATCATATGTAACAGACGGTGTTTGGCAGTCAAAATTTGACGTGTATAGACCTATTGTAATGGTCGTGTAATTTTGAATTTGAAACATAACTTTCAGGCGTGTACATCTAGTGAATGGATCTTTAATAAACATATATTATATGGATGTCCCTATCACAACCATATTATTAATCTCTTGCTTGAAGTGAAAAGTGTATTAAACTCCCGACACCACTATTGCAATGTCTGTGCTTTCTATTTATCTTATCAGTACAATAGTGTTTAAAAATTTAAACTAAATGTGGAACGGAGTTTATATTCGTATAGTAGAAACAGTAAACAAAGAAAAGTCATAACACATATATTAATTAAATAAAAAACTACAAACGACCAACAATAACACTTCACTGCTCTCAAATTAAGATCTCCGCGTGTCATGAAGCCAGGATGGTTTATCGTACCACATTTTATCGCTTTCCGATTGTTGAGAAAGATATAAACCACCAAGTTTATAACTCTCTTAATAACACAGTTCATGGTACGGCCGCAATAAACTGTTGGAGACGACAATGTCAAATATTAATTTATCATTAAGGTTCGCTCACATCGAGGGCGGATTAAGCCACTAAGCCCAAAAAAGAACAGTTACGCAATGCGGCAGCCTAGCAAGTTTTTAACGAAATACGAGATTTTTTTACGAATAAACTTTGAGCGGTACTTGATTACGATTACATTGACAATGTTATGATTTTAATGGATTTTAATTCGATATAAAATCGGACAAACTATCTTAAAGACTTTATTTATCAACGTTTATTTATCACTGTTTTTATACTGTTCTTAAGGAACAATAAAGAGTTAAATAAATAAATATTGTTATTAAACAATGTTTTTCGCCCTGAGGGTAAGGTAACATAATATCTCGAGATTACAAAAACAGAGAACATTACTATTTTTAATATTCAGTGTTCATTATATACCTAGTTGATAGTATCAAGCGTTACTTTGCGGAAATTCATTGTTATTAAATTAGTATTAATTTACTTTGCAACAATCCGCAACCAAATGTATGATGTTACTTACTTCTATATGCATAGAACCTCCCTGTCTCTCACGAAGGAAAAAATGCATTTATGATAAATAAAGATATATACCAACATACATACCGTCACCAACACGTATTTCGCTCCGAAACGGAGCATTTTTATTATTTATCGGATGAAATTTACTTTAAGTTAAGGCGAGCAATTTATTAATATGTGAAAATACATTAAATGTAGTGACCATTACTTTATATTGGATCCTATTATATCTATGAGTTATCGATAAATTATGAATTATCGATGTATAAATTATGTGATTAAACTCAACCCAGTCGATTAGATGTAATAAAATTAAAAATACACAACAGCAATTATAAAAACTTGTGAAATTGCTTGATTTAAATCCCAGTTTTCTATTTCTCATATGTAGTAATTTGCAAACGGATTCATAAGCAATATCTACACCAAATATTACGGATTGTAATATAATTATTATTATGTATGTTACCTTGTAATAGTAATTATTACTTAGCAAGATAATTTTGTTCGCTCGCAAGCTTAGCAGGCGGCTCTAGATTTTTGTCGAAGGATTACCGCATTCGAAATTTATATGCAAATGATTTCACCCGCAAACGTAACATTTAACTGAAATTATGTTAGATTTTCCTGGATAATAATTGTCCATAAAATAAATGAATAACAGATAAAATGCATTTAAATTTAAGATTCCGTGAGTTTTTTTTGAGTTCTGTTCATGCAATGAAACAAAGGAAACACTTATACAATCAGTGTCTGTCCATCTGTCACTTTTTGTGTCGACTCTTTTTATCCTCGTCTGTTGTCCACTACTTAACGAATGCAATGCGTATACATTAATATGAAAAAAGGGATATATTTTTACTTTAGTACTTTAGTAAGTTCTGTTCTAAGTAAGTTTTGTACGTTACATGGACAACAGGAGCTTGATAAAAATACCCATGATTCTGTTTATCTACATTAAGGTAATGATAGGATGATCTGTTATATACTTGTCGGAGATGGACAAGATCGCTGGCGTCATGGTGAGACATTTTTGGATAATTGGTCATTCGAGCAGTCTAACGTCTCCACAAAAATTCACTGTTTTAGCAGCAATATAGGTTTTCAAACTTAGATAAAAAAGAAAAACTTAAGAGATTAAGTTTAACTTCAATATATCTATAACGGCCAGTAGCCGGAAAATATGTATAAGTATATTTCAAATGCTTACACGATCAATACAGAATCGTATCCACTCACGAGGTTTCCATTTCACCGTTTTTAAAAATTAAGTATAATAATCCTGTTGCCACACAAGATTATCAACTAAGATTGTTATCGGCAGATAGGCGCATTTGCTATTAACGTGCAACCGTTTTCAACCGCAAAAACTTTCCAGATTCAATCATCCAACTGACGTTACGTTTGCTGTTTTTGCGTAAGCTTGAAGAAAAGGAATAACTCACAAACAGAGCAAACCGGTAAACTGGCAAGCAATTCGAAAACAAAGAAAATCTCTACCTAGATAGGAACATCTCTTCTGGCCGTATTGGAGAATCCCCCAATCCCACGCTGGCAGAACAGGGTGTCGTAAGAGGCGGCAGAAGCCAGCCTGCTTGGTGGTAGGGCTTTGCGTAAAGATTATATTATCAATATTATTATTAAGTCGTTAATATTATTATTGGTATAGTCATCTTTTCGTGAATCCTGCCTGGTTAGCTACCACCCTCCTGCTTGAGTCAGCCGCCAAACGACTCATCGTGTCCCGGCTGGGGGCTTGGGAGCCAGTACCTCCTACTTTTTTGCCTTCTTCTCATTTCCTGGCCAACAACGCATCAGTGATACCTTTGGTCTTGCTGATGTCCATGAGTGACGATGAGCACTTACCATCAGGTGGCTCGTCTGCTCGTTTGTCGGCTATTACCATAAAAAAACCTAGATACCTTCAAACCCAGGAAGTTTGTGGTATATGGGGATTCGTTTATCCTGGACCAAGCCTCACGTTTTGAAGACCTCAATATGTAATGTGTGTAATTTTGGAGAATCAGATTACTACCCAAAGATCAATGAGGCGTATGTAAATAAATAAATAAATAAAATATTAATTACATAATCCGCACTTTTTTCCCTTATGTCGCGGGTGGTATGGCCATTTGTAACAATTAAGACATCGTAAAAAGTCAAGATCAGAGTACTAACATTTATTTCTCACATAAATAGTAATAATCGAACAAGGTGCCACAGATATGGAGTGAGATAGATTCAACGTGATAAGTAAACATTAAAATCGGGCATATAATTGTTTCGTACACGCGATAAGGTCACGCAGATATTTTAGTTGATGTGCACAACGTAAGCAAACTAATAATAAGTTTTTGAATTGATGATAACCCAATTGAACATTTCTTAAGTTTCAATAGTTGACCACGATACGCACTTGAGAGTAAATTAAAGTAGACCGCGGAAAGTTGGTGCGTGGCACCAATTATAGGCGGGCTGGAACTAACAGCTTATAGTATTTATTCTATTCTATATTTTAGATGCGGCAAGCACCAACATCTACATAAATATAAAGCTAAATGGTGATCTACACATAATAAAAATTTAATCATAAGCACCAATAGTAGTAATTGGTACTAATTAGTAATGATAATAGACCGTGCGTCAAATAGGTATGGGTGCTGTTTGCAAGTTTAAGGGTTATGTTTCCCGAATCGAAACGAAATCTGTTAACTAGATGTATAATAAAATCACAAACCTACTTAAATTAGCAATTCTCAAAACATCGTAAAGTAAAAGGAACATTAAATATTATGGAGCTAAAATATTCAACACAATGGTTCACCACATCACTTGAGTAATCCAAGAAATTTCGTAAGAAATATAATATGGTAAGTGAGCAAAGACAAAACAGTTCAGCACGTTTTCCGCCTTTGTTTGTCAAATGATTTTCTTCTTTTTTATTTGGTAGTTATTTAGCTTTAGTATTTTTTGATAGAGCCTTATTTGCCGATTATTATCGAATTCGACCACTAGGCTTACACTATTGTATACACTAAGTATAACGTTTAAGTAAAACATAAAACGGTAAAAAATAAAATTATAATACTTCATTATCATATTACATCATAAATGAGCACAAAATGGCAAAACAAATAATAGTAATCATCAATTATAACTTAACCTCCGGCTATAATATGCCACCATATATACACATTACATACAATATACAATACAATAGCGATATAGAGAGAAATAAAAAGGCGTCAAAAGAGCTGTCTCCCAGGACTGACGTTGCAACGATGGCTTCTCTGGTGTCGCCAATATCCATAGAAGAGCGTGACCAATTACTATTAGGTGGCCCATCTGCATTTTTATCTGCTGTAAAAAAAGATACATGTTTCATGCACTATACACCCAAACGCATGCACGCTCAAGTCGGACAATGACATTAATTAAGTTTAGTATTCAAGGTTCAAATGATATTAAGCCTTTTGACAATAAAGATTCATTAAGCCGTATTATTCTTCCAATTAAATACTGGTCATACCAGAGTTAGGATACTATCAGGAATTACTTTAAATTAAAATTCATTAAGGTCCTAACAATGTGATGCCAAGACAATACGATATACAATAGAGGGCAGAAGAGCAGGACTGTTGAATTTGAATTCTTCCCGACAATGTTAGGATAAGGAATAACGTGTGGCGGTATCCGTGACCTATCTTCAGTATAATGAACTGTATATTAAAACCCTAGGAACAGTACGTCTCATATCTATGCACCATACATGAGTCGGTACCTCTGTCTCAATACAAGGTAGGTGACCTTGTGACGATCCTTGAGCAAGCCGTGGGTCACTGCAGCTGCAGGCTATGACAAGAGACATTATACGTATATCTTCTGGTAACTGATGGTAATCTGCATGCCTAAACAAATACAATGGGTAATCTTTAGGAGGTGCCATATTTTTTTTTCGTGGGGGAAATCATTGTCAGATATCCGGCCTCGTACCGGAGGAACCGGATGCTGTGGGGTTCTTAACCACTAACAGCCCCTCGGCAGTGATCCGACGCATAGGCGAAATCCTCGGGATCTCATATGAATGCACTGGTGCCTCCCCTGCGTATTTTGAATCGTCCCTCGAGGTTTGATACCTTGACCGAGATGGGATTATTTTCTGCCCAGTCGTTGTCTCCTCCTAGCAGGATCGGCCCTCTCGCGATCCCGCTCGGCGGTCTCCTTCTTTACCATTACGTTGTCACAGAAGGAGACCATGGCTTTCCACGTCGTGTTCTCCGCTAGCATAGCCGCTACTACTGCTGGCGGAGATAGGTC